>BDUI01001366.1:141657-180632 GCA_002335545.1 Apodemus speciosus
AAGTACAGGTGTAGTACACAGTAGCCTACATCTACCAGTGAAGGACTACATTCTAGTAGTCCCTATGATTTTGACCACATCAGTGGGTAAATCCCTTGGTAATTTGGTGACTTCATGCTTCAATCACTTCTCAGAGGTATCATGAGCTAGTGCCTGTGAAAGATATCTTATAGACATACCATAACAGTATTAAATAAAGATTTTGAGTAATTGTATCTTCCCATCAGTTGAATACTTTTTATCATTCCTCTGACTATTCCGTTTTCCTATTTAGAAGGTTTGATTGAATCTGTGAAATGATTCCATGGTAATGTGTTTTAACCCACACATTTGAAAGAATTAGAGGTGTATGCRTAATAAATTATTTTTCTCCAATTTTACTATCCTAATGTAGCTACTGATACTTAAAATATTCATGAAATCAAACATTAATACTGAACAGTCAGATTGTGTGGGGAGTATGGGCCATCTTGTCATGCACACTATTGGCCATGGCTGAACTTTTCTTTATCGGGTAGGTTTGTTTTAGCAGAAAATCTGCTGAGATGCAGGGAAAACTGATTCTTCACATAATTATCTGACACTGGACTCTGTCCTAAAAGCCCACTCAAGGTCCAGTAAGTTTTGTCTTGAGACATAAGAAGGAAGCTTCAAAAAGGAGCCTAGAACTTGAAAAGGTAGAAGGTCCAGATTTTCTGTGAACATAACTCAGAATATCACCTATGCTATCTGCTCAGACTTCAAGAACCTGTAGACAGACCTGTAGAGGACATAAAATGTTCTTCCTTCTGAGGACTTAACTTTCCAGTTATTGGTTAGATGGTCATTTTCTACCCTCTTTCTAATCCTCTAATCTCTTTCTCTGAATCTCTGTCTTTCTGTCTCTCTCTGTATCTCTGTCCATCTCCCTACCCCTCCCCTTTCCTTCTCTTCTCTTTTTCTTCATTTCTTATGATTGTTCCTACCTTTTCTATTGTTTTCTACTCTGTTTCCTTCCCTCTAAATACCATCTCTATTCCTTAACTGAATAAAATTGTAATCTGCTCTACATAGTTAGCATATTTATTAAGGGAATTTTCATACCTAATACTCAAGTTAATATTGCTCTGTTATTCATTTTCTCAAAAACAAAACTATGTCAAGACAAAAAATGTTATTGCATGGGTTGAGGGAAGCTTCAAAGCTCATTTTCATTTTCTAAAGTGACAAACAGCTGAAATCACTGAAATAAAGATGCCACTGTGGTCTAAGAACAGAAATCAGTTTCTACAAGGGCAAAGGAAAGAAGGACTTGCTAGTAAAAAAATGTGAGAGGAGAAACTCAGGGACTAAAGGTATAAATAAACATATATTACAATAGCAATAAAAATACCTAGAAATTTAAGTGAGTATCCTGACCCCTGTTTCTGGCCATGATCTTTTCCTTCTAGACCTAGACCCAGGTGTGATTGCGATACAGTCCAAAGAAATTCTGAAGTCCACACACTGCCACTTTATACTATGCCTGGATTCAGTCATTTGAGAATGATATGAATGTTGATGTTGGTGTTAGCCTGCCTGTGCTTCTTTTACCATACAAAGAATCTTCTTTTGGGGGAACTTAATTCCATCGTCTTCCCTCTGTGTAGCCAACGTGTGGCAATGGAAAGCAAAAGCCAAAGGGAGCAGAGAAGCAAGAGGGAACCTGTGCACGAACAGCTCCAGAAAGGTCCTGATTAAGTTCAGTACAGAAAGTGCACTTCGCTCTTCTCCGTACGTGCATCTGCATGTCTGTCCCCCACAGGCACAGCAGAAAAAGCCCCACCTTCTGTGGTGGAAGTAATGCACAGCAGAAACTGCCTTTGTGCTGCTGGATATTAATGCTAATGTTCAAGAGTTAAATATAGCACAAAGCAAGTGTATCAGAAGGGAAACATACTGAAGCAACTAGCTTTACACTGCAAGGGGTTAGGTAGAGTAGGCAAGATGCTATTATTGAGCATTAGAATAAACTGCAAAAGTGGTAGGCTATTAAGAGAAGATGGGGACTCAGTCACACTAACATAATGTCTTCGTACCAATGGAAACACAAGAATATCATATGCTAGGGATTGGATGAGGTGTCTTGAATAAAGATACAAACCTGCCGTTATTATGTAACGGCTAAATGATATTAAAATGCTGATTAATAAGATGGATCAATAGAAAATATGCCCCTATTCCCCTTAATCCTCTAGTAAAGTCAATAAGTCATAATACATACAAATCCTATTATTCTGCCTGTTTCCCTTTGCCTAATTATGAAACACAATTTTAAAGAATTCTAGAAGAAAAGACTTTATGGGCACATTAGCTATTTTTATGATTAYAGTGACAAACACCTGGTAAAAGCACTCAGGAGGAATGGCCGTRCACTTTGGCAAGTGGTTTAAATAGATATATCTCGTCTTGGTGGAGAAGGCATAGTGGGCTGTGCCATTCTTCACTTCAGTCAGGAATCASAGAAAGACAAAAGCTGAGGCTCATTGTCTTCTACCTTTAGGTTCACTCTGAAGCTTCAGCAATGGGAGGGAATCCCTTATATGTTTTACTACTACAGGTCATTCRCAAGGATATTAATTGTGGTAAGTGACTGGCTGTAGACCATATTCATCCAYACCCCGGAGCTATGGAGAGCCCTTGCTGTTTCTCCATAAACTAGAGCAGCTGACTGAATTTATGCCTGTTCATAGCTTTATCTCAGTAGCTACTGCATCTTTATCTAATAGACCTTTCCCTAGRGCTTAGGATAATCATTGCACTCAGTGAGTCTTCAGRAAATCTGTGGAAAATCAGCATAAATATTATGTCCAGCTAAATGGATACTTACACAAGTCATTAAATGCTACAACACATAATGAGACCTCTTTCAGGTTTTGCAATATTGAATGTTAACTAAAACCAAAAGGCTACATACAATCTCTCACTTACTACATGGAAACTATACACAAGTCAGCAGGTCTCTTTACCTTTTTGAGCTCAGTGTTCCTGTAAAAACAAATTCGGAGTTACCACTCTATCTCTTCCATATGGGCATGATGACGTTTAAAGGTTCACACTTGGGTAGGCATAATAATACTCAACCCTAATCCCAGCATTCCAGGTGCTGGGGCATGAATGAGTTCAAAGTTAGCTTGGACTACATAGAAAAACTCTGTCTCAAAAGTAAAGAGAAGCAAAACCAGGCAGTGCATTATTGTAACAGTAATGGGAAAATARTAAATAACCAACAGATACTAAATATACTGAAATTGGGTTTGAATTCTAGGTGCACAAAACAAAAAKTGGGAGCATTTCCCCAAAGTCATATCAGATRTAAGGGTATTTAAATAAAATATGGTTTGCTAGTTATTTACTCAACAGASATGAAGTACTTCTGTAAGCTCTTCCATTGAACCAAATTGTGTTAAATAATAAGGAGAGTCTATTCATTTAAAAAGAAAATTAACAAGTAAGCAACTACTGTTTAAGGGAAAGAGAATTGCATGAAGGAAATAACAATCTGAATAAAGGCTGTGCTTTTTGATATTTTGGGTCAAGCCATCAAGACAAGGATATCTAAGAGAATAAGCTTAAATGTGGCCCCTTCATCAAGGACAGATTGTCTGGAAAGATGAAGCTCAGAAGAAATTGTGTATCATGGTGATTCCTAGAAATAAGAGGGCCAGTGTCAGTGACAAGCAGAATGCACAGGGATATGCTGTTTGGGGGCTTGAAGATGATTCTCAATTTCAAGATGGAAAGARTGCTTAAAGGAAYAGGGGCTATTCACAGACACATAAAGTTAAAGTGTAGGGGTTGTATAATTATTAGAAGAAAAACAGATCACAAACCTGAAACAAGTAGAAGGTATGCCTGCTTNGACAGATTGTCTGGAAAGATGAAGCTCAGAAGAAATTGTGTATCATGGTGATTCCTAGAAATAAGAGGGCCAGTGTCAGTGACAAGCAGAATGCACAGGGATATGCTGTTTGGGGGCTTGAAGATGATTCTCAATTTCAAGATGGAAAGARTGCTTAAAGGAAYAGGGGCTATTCACAGACACATAAAGTTAAAGTGTAGGGGTTGTATAATTATTAGAAGAAAAACAGATCACAAACCTGAAACAAGTAGAAGGTATGCCTGCTTYAAATCAAAGCAACTCTGGTTGAACTGAAATAGGACAGAATAGAGCATTAYGGAAAGAACACTTCAATTCATCAAGTCATAATTTTACTTTGCTCTTAAGATAACAGTGTAAGTAATTAATTTCAATCCTATGATGTGAAATTGACAGTACCCCTATGCATTCTGCTTCGACACTACTGGCTCAGAAAGTTAGTCTAACTGTAGAAACAGGCAACAGTCTTGGCAACTGCTGACAAGTACACTACGTAGAAGAAGTAAAAGCAAGGGAAGATGAAGACAAAGATGAAGAATGAGAGGATGAGAAAGAGGAGCAGAAGGAGGAGAAGGAAGAGAAGAAGGAGAATGAGGAGGAGGAAGGAGGAGGAGGAAGAAGAAGGAGAAGAAGGAGGAGGAGAAGAAGAAGAAAGGAAAAAAAGAAGGAAGAAGAGAAAGAGGAAGAATAAGAGGAGGAGGAGGAAGAAGAAGAATTTTCAGCAGCAGTAGTAGACCAAAATGAACCACAGAAAAGAAAACTAAACTGAAATAAATAACAAATGAATGAATGACATTCTTCAGACTCAGAAAGATTAACTACTTGATTCAGTGACACTAACAGGGAATAGACTTATGTGGTGGTTTGAATAATTTTGGCATCCACATATTCATGTGTTTGAATGCTTGGCCATAAGGAGTGGTACTATTAGAAAACATGACTTTATTGGAGGAGATGTAGCATTGTAGGAGGAAGTGTAGTCACTGTGGAGGTGGACTTTGAGGCCTTCTATGCTCAGGTTTTGCCCAACATGGAAGGTAGGCTTCTTCTGACTGCCTTTGGATCAAGATGTAGAACTCTTGTCTCATCCAACATCATTTCTGCCTATATGCTGGCTGCAATGCTTCTGGCCATGAAGATAATGGGCTGAAACTGTAAACTAGCCCAAATGAAATGTTTACCTTTATAGGAGTTGCCTTGGTCATGTATCTCTTCACGGCAATGCAATCCTCACTAAGGCAACCTAGAAAAGGTACAGATTCCCCAACTAGGAATCTGGGTAATGACCTAAAGGTTAAAAAGAGTCTACACATTAGAGCAAGGTTTCTGAAACTTCTTCTGTAAGGCCATAAAGCAGTGGTTTTCAACCTTCCTAATGCTGCAGGCCTTTAATACAATTCATGTTGTGGTGAGCCCAACCATAAAATTATTTTGCCACTATTTCATAACTKTATTTTTCACTATTATGAATTGTAATGTATTGTTATGAACTATAATGTTATAAAATGTAATGCAGGATATCTGATAGATGACCCSCAAAGGAGTTGGTACCCACAGCTTGGGAACAGCTGCTTAAAGGGATGTTGAAAATGAAACTGACTCTAAAACCTACCTGAAACAAACTTCTAGAAGGGAAAGATCAGAAGCAAGCAGCAAAAGAAAGAGAAATACCACCTACRTTAATAAACACAACCCAACAGCTTAGTGCATCCCCTACAAGCTAACAGGCTTCTGCTAATTGGCACAAGAGAGATTCTGATCTTACAGTAGTAGCACGGGGCAGCCTTGAAGACAGAGYCCCAGTAGAAGCATGATAAGGGGAAAGATTTTGAGTCTATGGTGTGTGCAAAGTGATCAAAACTTCACAAAATGCTATAGGACAATAAAGGGCTCTGAGCAGTCCGGTTTATGTTCTTTAATGTTGGCAATGTTTCATCACCAACTTTATACAGATGTGCTGCTACTTGTTCTCAATTCTTTAACTGACTTTTTAGTCTTCTCAGTGTTGAAATGATGCAAATATAGACACTAATTAGAATTGCTTACATCCATAGGTACAGTCCCCATCACATGATCTTGCCTTTCTTCATGGCTTTAGGAATTCTCAGATGCTAGGCAACTGCTGTGATCTGTGATCTGAAAGATGTCAAAACCACGACTCATTTATGTCACCTCCATGTGGTACCACTGAATGGGAATTATCCTTTTTTATCTCAGTTTTGCCAAATGTTTGAGATCTAGGAACCCATGAATTTGTGGCCGTACTATGGCTCATGTTTTAATAAAAGATATAGAAAGCTTAGAAAGCACATAGAATGGTTACAAAAATGTCAGGGCAACTTTAATAAAAAATGATTAAAATTATAACACAATCACTTAAAATCAGCCTTGAATTTGTTAATTTTTGCTACTCTGAAGAGTCATAATCAGTCTTAAATTTGGCAATTTATTTTTTACTACAGTAAAGAGTAAACCCATAAGAAGACATTTAAACCTAGCCTAGGGAAGAAAACTAAGTGACCAGGAAATACCTTTAAAATGTTCATTGTCCCTATTGTTACAGAAATAAAAACCAAAACAGATTTGAGCATCACAAATATTAACAAACTAATGGACAACAAATGCAGGAGAAGATGGAGAGTAAAGGGAACCCTCATTTACTACTGGTGGGATTAGAAACTGGTCCAGCCACTCTGGAAATTAGTGTGGCAAATTCTGAAGAAGCTAAAACTGGATATCATGTGTGATCCAGTTATTATACGACTCAGCATTTACCCTGAGGACTTGGCATCCTATTTTGCTGATACCTCTTCAGCCATGTTTACTGTCACTCTCTCCCTACTAGGTGTGAAACAGAAACAGGCTAAATGTCCTCTACTAATACATGGGAAATGACAATTTTATAATGAAGTCCTGTAAAGACAAGTGACATCATAAAATGTACTGGCAAATGAATAGAACTAGGAAAACTTAGATATAAGTAAGGTAACACAGACATCAAAAGACAAATATCACAAGTTATGTCTCATGTGTGGATCCCAATGTCAAATCTTCAGACAGATTTATATAATCTGGAGTAACCTTAGGAAGGAGGGATGTAAATACAGGAATAGACAATTTGGAGTAAAAGTAAATTGAACAGGAAAGAACAAAATGCTGCTCCACTGGAGAAAAGTGATGTCTTTCCTTTCCCAACCTTCCCCGACAGGTATAAAGGACAGTTCAGTCTAGTACCTAGGCTAGGTTTTCATTCATTCATTCATTCATTCATTCATTCATTCATTCATTTCTTTCTTTCCTTCCACACAGGTTTTCACTGTGTAACAGAACCCTAGCTGTCTTGAAACTTGCTTTGCAGAAGAGTGGCCTTGAACTCTCTGCCTCCTTGTGCTTGAAAAAATGGTGTGTGCCATYCCACCTGGCTGTTTACCCAGTTATTAAAATATGTAACAAAATAAAATATAAGATAAAACAAAATTGATCATATCAAATTTGGAAAAGAAAAACTAACAGATGATAAATGCSAGAAAGAAGGCAGAAGAATATTAAAGTCCCGCTTATTCACACCYTCAGGAATCCCATAAAAATCCCATAAAACCGGGTGCTGTAAAATATACTCAGAGGACATGTTAGACACCCACACAGGTCCTGTGCACGCTGCTTTAGTCTCTAGTTCCTAGAGACTAGTCCCTAGTTCATATGGGTCTTGCTCGTGTTGATCTATAGACCCTGGCTTTCTTGGTGTTGTCCATTCCCTCTGGCTCTTAGAGTCTTTCTGCCACTTCTTTCTAGTGGTTTCCTGAGCTCTGAGAGCATGAATATGGTGGAGACATCTTATTTAGGGCTGACTATTCCAAGATCTCTCACTTCGCATTAATGTCTGGCTGTGGGTCTCTGAATTTCTTCACATGTGCTGTAGGAAGACTCTTCTATGATGGTGGCTGAAAAAGGAACTGATCTATCAGTATAGCATTGTATAGTAAGGAGTCATTTTACCACTACACATACACCCCTGCTTTTAAATTAATTATTCATTTGCATCCAAATGTTACCTCTCTTCTAGTGCCCTAGTGTTCCATRAGTGTTCACTCCATTCATCCTCTCCTTTACTTCTGAGATGGAGCTTYACCCACCCACCAACCTACTCCCACCTCACCCCAMTATCTTCCCTCTTCCCTGCAGCATCAAGTTTCTACAGGATTATGTACACCCTTCCCACTGAGCCCAAACAAGGCAATCCTCTGCTACATATATAGCAGGGGTCCTAGACCATGTGCTGGTATCTTAGCCTCTGGGATTTCTGAGGAGTGCTGGCTATTTGATAAAGTTGTTCTTCCTGTGGGATTACAATCCCCTTCAGCTCCTTCAGTCCTTCTCCTAACCATTGGGGTTCCAGACTTCAGTCCAATGGTTGGTTTTAAGTATCTGCATCTGCTAGTAGAGCTATCAGAGGACAGTCGTGCTAGGCTCCTGTCTAGAAGTACACCATGGCATCAATAATAGTGTCAGGGGGGTTAGTGCCTGCACATGAAATGGATGCCAGTTTGGGTGGGTCTCTGGGTGGTCAATTTCAGCCTCTGCTCCATTTTTGTCTTTGCTTTTCCTTTAGACCRGAATAATTCTGGGTTAAGAATTTTGAAGATGGGTGGGTGACCCCATGCCTTAAATAGGAGTCATGTCGAACTACAGGAGGTGGTCTCTTTAGGTTCCATCTCCCCACTTTTGGCCAGTTAGGGTAAGGTCATCCCCATTAGGTCCTAGGAGACTCTTACATGCCTGGTTTCTGGGACTTTCTAGACTGCACACTGCTTCATATTTCTATTCATTCTCCTGGCTCTCTGGGCTTCTCTCCTGCCTCTAATCCTGCCCCCCTTTTACCGTCTCCTTCCCCTCTTCCACCCAAGTCCCTTCTTCCCTCTGATTCTTGTGATTATTTAGTTCCCCCTTTTAAGTGGGGTTGAAGTAGACAAACTTGGGTCTTCCTTCTTGTTAAGCTTCATATGGTCTGTGAGTTATGTCCTGGGTATTCCAAACATTTTGGCTAATTTTCACTTATCAGTGAGTACATACAATGTATGTCCTTTTGGGTCTGGGTTACCTCACCTAGTATGATATTTTCTCAGTCCATCTATTTGACTGAAATTCATGATGTCCTCGTTTTGAATAGGTGAGTAGTAATCCCTTGTGTAAATGAAGCACATTTTCTGTATCCATTCTTCAATTGAGGAGCATCTGGGTTGTTTCTAGTTTCTGATTATTCCAAATAAGGTTGCTATGATCATAGTGGAGCAGCACATGTCCTAGTGATGTGGTGAGGCATCTTTTGGGTATATGCCCAGTAGTGGTATAGTAGTAGTTTTCAGGTAGGTAGAACTATTTCCAATTTTCTGAGGAATGGCCAACTTGATTTCCAGAGGGGTTGCACCAGCTTGCACTCCCACCAGGAATCTCACATCCTTGCCAGCATGTGCTGTTGCTTGAGATTTTTATCTTAACCATTCTGATTGGTATAATGTGGAATCTCAGGGTAGTTTTGATTTGCATTTCCCTGATCACTTAGGATGCTGAACATTTCTTTAAGTGATTCTTGGCCATTCAAAATTCCACTGTTAAGAATTCTATTTTTTAGCTCTGTATCCCATTCTTTAATCCGATCATTTGGTTTTCTGAAGTCTAACTTATGGATTTCCTTGTATATTTATTTTGGACATTAGTACTCTGTCAGACATAAGGTTAGTGAAAACCTTTTTCCAATCTGTAGGTTGTCGTTTTGTCCTATTGACAGTGTACTTTGTCTTACAGAAGCTTTTAAGTTTCATGAGGTCCCATTTTTCAATTGTTGATCTTAGAGCCTGAGGTATTGGTGATCTGTTCAAAAAGTCTTCCTCTGTGCCAGTGTATACACAACTCTTCCCCTCTTTCCCTTCTATTATATTCAGTGCATCTGATTTTATGTGGAGGTCCTTGATCCACTTAGACTTGAACTTTGTACAAGGTGATAAGTATGGAACAATTCTCATTCTTCTACATGCAGACCACCAGCTAGACAAGCACCACTTGTTGAAGATGCTTTCTTTTGTCCACTGTATGGTTTTGGCTCTACCCTAGGTCCATGGGCTATGTGGTCTCAGTGTCCTGGTAAGCTGAGAAGTCTTAGACATACATCTCATATATACCCACAGGCTTGTCTCCTAGGTTCTTCTCATTCTTGATGAGAGTCAGTGTTTACCATCACACTGCTCATCCTGTTAGTGTGAATGACCAACATGCTGTGCTCCTCCACTGGGACCTCTTTCTCAYACATAGTTACCACCACAAAAAAGACATTCATTGACTGGTGTTGAACACATCTTATAGCAGGTAAATTGTCTTCAATTCAGGAAATTTAAAAATTTGAATTCAATTTCTCTTATTTCTATCCTAGTCTTTCATTTTACACAGATTTATAATCTTTTTTTAAATCACTAAATTATGTAAACACTTTTACATTATTTTGTGACTGAAATAAGACTGAAACATTTGCAGCACATGAGTTGTTTTCTTGATGTCTACTGTAAGGAAGACTATTTCCTCTAAAAGTCTTTCCTTGTGTACAGATGATCACCCACCAGGGCTGGCCTCCTTAGACAGCACGGCTCTTCATTTTGCTCCTCAGCTCTCATCTATGAATCAATAATCAAGTTCTTTAAAACTCAGGGGAAAATAGAAAGAAAAAGATAAAAGAAAAGAAGAGTAAAAGAGGAATGTTTTCTAAATGCCACTGGAAACTTATGTAGTGCTAAGGCATTCCCTGACCACTGAAAGGACTCATGAGTTTGAAGTGACAGTAGTGAATTTATTTGATTTAATTCAAATAAGTGGAAAAAGTTGTGTAACATCAATATAAAACAAAGCAAAATAAAACTGCAACCATCCAATCCTATTCCGAGATACCAAGTCAGTGCTGCAGGACTGAGCTATTTGTCAATGCCATCTTCAGCTAGCCTCATTTAGCATGTCAGGAGTCAAAACTACTTTCCAGTTTCTTTTAATTCTGGAAGATGGATTCTAGCAGCCAGTCTGCTTTTGTCACACTATTAGAGAAATAGAACAATAATTAAAAGTCTCTATGATTGCTTCTATTTTTGAAAAGTGTTTATTCATTGTACAAAATAATGAATTTCATTATATTTTCATGTATGAATGTACTATTGGCCATACATTGGCCATATCTATTCTTATTATAGCTTGATTTCTATTGTTATAATAAACACCACAATAGAAGCAATTTGAAGAAATTATTTAATGTACACATCCTGATCACAGTTGATTATTGAGGGCATTCAAGGCAGGGGCTCAAACAAAAGCAGAACCAGGGAGCATGGATGAATGCCACTTAGTGGGTTGCTTCTTTTGGTTTGTTCAGATTGCTTTTGTATACAAGCCAGCCTCACCAGGCTAGAGTGGGCCAAGCCCTTTCACACCAATCATTAATTGAAAAAATACCTCATAGACTCACACGAAGACTATCTGCTGGAGGTATCTTCTCAGTTGATGTTCCCTCTTCCAATGTTATTTCAGGTTGACAGAAAACGCAAGTGTCTCAGTTAGGCCTTTACTGCTGTGAACAGACACCGTGACTAATACAACTCTTATGAGGACTACATTTAGTTGAGGATGGCCTACAGGCTCAGGCGTATAGTCCATTATCATCAAGGCAGAACCTTGGCAGTGACCAGTTAGGCATAGTGCAGGAGGAGCTGAGGGTTCTACATCTTCATCGGCAGCCTGTAGTAGAGTAACTTACACAGGGAAGAGCTTCATAGCCCTCGCCCACAGTGAAACGCTTCCCCCAAAAAGGCCACACCTCCTAATAGTGCCAATCTATGGGCCAAGCATATTTAAACCACCACAACAAGCCAGGAAACAAATAAATACACAAAAACAAACTACATCAACATATGTGATTTACTCACACCACCCCTATCAATTACCTTCTTTTTTCCTCCCTCTCCTCCTTTTTGTTGACCCTCTCCCTCTTGTCAAATAGTTCCCCTCCAACATTCATGAGTTATTTATTTTTTTACTTTAAATGTAGATTTTACAAATAAAAGACAATATGCTGCATTTTTATTTCCAAATAATTTATTTTGGTCAAGATCATGATCACTAGTTGCCTCCATTTTCAGCAAGTTTCACAACTGAGTTCTGGTGTAAAGGTGAATAAAATTTTGTTTTGGTGTATCATAACATTTTCCTAGTTTGTGCTTCTAACTTTTGTTGCGCTAAGTAGACTTACAGAGCAAGCAACCAAATTCATCCTTATTATCATTGAGGACAAATTCTCTTTCAGATGAAGTGACCCAATAAAAGTGAATATCTTTGGAATAAGAAGAACTAATTTTATTAAGAAGCCTATAATTCAGAGTTCTCAACTTTCCTAATATTATGAACATTTAATAGAGATCTTGATCTTGTTAGACCCCCAACCCTAAAACCATTTTCATTGCTATGCCATAACTGTAATATTGTTATTGTTATGAATTTAAAATATAAATATCTATGTTTTCCTACGACCTGAGATGACGTCTGTGAAAGGATTGTTCAACTCCCAAAGTAATCACAAACCAAAGGTTGAGAGCCACTGCTGTAGTTGTAGAGGATGTTTTGGTTGTATTGACACAGTTGAAAGTCCATAGTAAGTTTTTTCTAGCTGATTGTTTACTTATGCAACAAAGACCCTGGACATTTTATGATGACATTAAGATAGATGCTTATATTCCACTTGGAGAGCTCTTCCCAGCCTGGTCTCTGGAGAATAAGGAGTAGAGAGAGGAGGAGTAATAGAGGATAATTAGACCAGAGTAAATAGCCTGCTAAGGCAGCAGAGGGGAGGAACTTTTGATTTCTGTTAGAACAGACTTCAATTCAGCCAGAAATGTTTTTAATCCCTTTAAGATCAAAGAATCACTCATTCCCTTCTCCTCTGATTCCTAAGCTGCTTTTTGTCTCTTCTCTAGTTATAAAACATTGTCTTGTTTATTTAAACATTTTTTAACATTATATTTGTTTTCTTGGACTCCTCCCCACCTCTCTCTCTCTCTCTCTCTCTCTCTCTCTCTCTCTCTCTGTGTGTGTGTGTGTGTGTGTGTGTGTGTATGTGTGTGTGTGTGTGTCTTTAGCCCTGTACTGCCCCCCCCCCACAACTTGCATTTACTGGTATTGATGCAAGGCTGCTAAACTTTCTTCCATGTGTTGATAGTTTGATTTTAAAATAACAATAGCAGCAACAATGCAAAAGTCATTTTAATAACATCCTGTTACTTAATGGGCAAGTCCAATTTTTCAGAACCTTCTAGCAAGCTTGTTCCTACCTAACAGATGAGGCTTACTATTCTCCAAAGAATCATTCTACAACCACATGCTTCCAGAACAGTAGCCAGGAGCATACAAACAAAAGCCATTTCAGTTCTCTGAACTTGCTATTTATCTACAGCTTTATGGAAAATTGTCCTCTCTTTTATACCTTTGCAAACTCATTCTTATGTTTCTACTTGCTCAAATGTCACATTTCCATAAAGCCTTTCCTGCAACATCTTTGCCTCTCAGATGAGTTTAAGTGGTCTCAACTCTGGATATTCAAATCACATGGCATACTTTCTTTTATATAATAGCTCTTATTGCAGTGAACATAACACTGTTCTATGGCACCAGGCATTAGAGACTATAAGCCTTGATCCTAGTTTACTTGTCATCAGGAGCTGACACAGTGACTTGTATTGCCGTTGCCAAATACTATTAATGGATAAATGGACATCTACTGATTCTTGCTCTATTTTCCAATTAAAACAAATAAACGAACATAGTAAATGAGTTTTAAGTGACCTAGTATTTTATAAAAGTTGTCAGTTGTCTTCTTGGATACGAGAGAAGGTAGGAGGCTTAGTGAAAAAGGACCTGGGTTTCCAACACCTCCTCTTCTAAGTATCACTCAAATATTAGGAGTTGACACACAACTTTGTGCTTAGAAGTTTCTATTGCCAAAAATGTTAGAAAACTACCATGGATGATGTAAATGTGTTCTCTCATTGCAAAGCAACAAAAATTAGGCACTTTTAGTTGAATATGAAAATGCAATTGAAGAGTAGGGAAGTTGGTGTCAAGAGGCTACAGCAAAGGGCTTAGGATTTTCCACTAATCATCTTCTTTCCAAGATGTGTCAGTGAGAACATTTAAATGTCAAAATCAGAGACTTGAGGTTCTTACTCTTCTAATCAACTCTGGCTATTGGTTTTAGTACTTTATGCACAACCTGTGAATCTCACTTTTATCATCCATCCAATTAAAAAGGGGGAGATTTATATCTAGCTGACAGCTAGAAATGACATCTATAAAAGCAGTGTCTAAAGTGTGTGGGATCAAAATCAAAAGTTCACCAATATTAATTCTTTTCTTCCTATATTGTATTTCTTACCTCCTGTTCAATGAGTAGGCACATTGAGTACTATTTTCCAAAGACTATGAACTAGAGCATTATACATCATTTTTGGCCAAGATTCTATAATGGAAACTTCATTTCTCTAAGAGGGAAATAGTCTATATTTCTTTCTTAATTTGTCTATTTAAAATAAAAATACAGGTGACTGTAATGATGGAGTAATGAGATCAAAGAATCCCAGGTTRCTGAATAACCCTGTTAAAGCAAAACTGTTTACCAGTTAAGAACAACCTCTTTGGGTTATTCTGTGGGCAAGGAAAAACAAGCATATTTCAGCCATTACATAACTGTTTAAAAACTCTGAGCCACTGTTTCATGTCTTGCCCTAATTAATTCAGTTACTTATATCCATGAGGTACAGTTGTATGCATGTTATATCACATTCTTGTTAATAACCTCTATCTCATTCACTCCTCATGGGCAAAAGACACTGTAATAAACAAGCCATAATCTGTAAGCTTTGAGTGTTCTAACATAGACTCATTTACATTTTTTCAGTTATAAGACGATGGTAGTAAAGATTCTTTTCATTAAATTTAAGATTTATTAGCATTAACAGTCATTAAATAATAAGCAAACCTTTTATTTTTAGAGTTAGAAAATAGGCATGACTTTCATAAATGATATAGAATAATGAGGCATTTCTCATGTAAGTCTCTGGATATATATATACATATATATATGGATATGTATTTCATGATATACCCTGCTTTTGATAGAAAAAAAGACATTAGAAGTCTTTAATATTTAGAGAAGAGCGAGTATAAAAATATTCTATTTTAATTGGAAGTATGTGGAAAAATATTAATATAGAAACATGTAACACTAGTTATGTCTTTTATTTTAAATCAAGGATACAGATGAGAACAAAAAAGGTATATCAGAATATTATACAATACTAAATTTTCAATTGGTTATCTAAATACTTTGTACAGGGAAGGTCCAAAATAGTGGTCACTTGATATGTGCTGTGAGCAGTATATTTTGATAGGAAAAGTCTACACATTCATATATATTAGGAATATTGCTGCAATTATTTGGAAAATGAATAAAGAGATATTGAATTAGAAAATTAACAGCATGAAAAGAAAGTTTAAGATTAAAGAAAGAATTAGGGCCAATATGTTGATTGTGCTTGTATAGAAGAGAGTGAATAAAAAAGACTAGAATGCCATGAGTAACTTATGCTATTGCTGTTTGTTGAGACAGGGCCCACCGGTCTCCATGTAACTCATTGTGTTTTTCTTGCAGTATCTCCAGTCTTCTTTCATCATACCCTCTTAGACATGTGCTGATATTGATGAGTTTGTTTAAACTCTGAGTTTCATTAGATTTATATCTAATAAAACTGACTTGGTTTATGTCGTGTATCTGTCTTTGGGATGTAAATAGAAAACACTTAAACAGTTCTTCCAATAAAACAGATTTGACTCTAGAACATTTAAAATATATTAGTTCAATAAATATTTAAGTAACCATGAAGAACTTTCTAAATGATCTTTGTTTTACATGGAATGAATATGTTAAAAATGATCACACAACTATGAACATGGTAATTCATAGAATTTAAGTTCAGGTAGTCTGGCATAAAAATAGTCATGGTTTTAATTGTCAAAAAACTTCCATTCTTTTATACTCATATAGGGAGATAGCTTCAGAAAAAGAAAAATATATACACTGTTGTGTTTAGGAATAGTTATAACTCTTATGAACCCGTTCTTTTAGTGATTTTGTTTCTCTTTAATTGAGCTGCCAGAATTTTTGAAATATTCCTCACAAGTAAGCTAGTCCTGAGTGAGTAGGCATTGCCATGATCTGAATGACTCCTATAAGACTCATTGAAATGCAGTTGCCACTGTGAAATTTCAGGTTGGCACCTTTAAAAAGTCAATGTGTTTGTACCATTATCACTTGAGTAGGTAAAGCTGTTACAAGAGTAAGTTTTCCTGTTTTCTGTCTCACTTATCTCTTCAACCATATTTAAATGTAAGAAGGCCCACATTATTGTATTGGTTCCTAGCTTCCATGATGAGATGAATTCATCCTTTTCTTTCTAAATTACTCATTCTGTCATATTCTGTTATAGATGCACAAAATGAACTTGATAATAATTTTTCCAGACAGAAATATTTTTAGAAAAATTTCAGAATCTTTTAAGGGAATGGAGAAAAAGGTGGGATCTGGTGTGAGGTTATGTCACAGGAGAGGGGATTTTAAATCATAACAACATGTTAGTGTCTCTCACAAAGAAAGCCAAGCCAGTTTGTCAGCTTTGGCTCTCACACATGGCCTTTTTCTTTGTGGCTGGTCTTCAGCCAGAACAAATCCTCACAACTGACAGCTGTCAACTGTCACAGGTTACAGACTAAAGTGACAAAGTACTCAGAATAGTGGATAAAAATACTACAAAGTCAGAGAGACTAGGCAGATTCTTCATATCTAGATTCTTAGCATTTGGAGTAACTTCAATGTCTCTAACCAAATCTCAGAACAATTTTGGTTCTATAGAAATGCAAATAGCTTGACATAGCTCATTATTCTTACTTTCTAGTTTAAGGAGAGCAGTTGAGCTTATCTCTTCTTTTTGATGCTAATCTAGAGGCATAATGTGGCTATGGTTTGAATGTCAGTATTTCTCCTAAATTTTTATTTTGAAATCTTAACTCCAAATCTGTTGGTATTAAAAACTAAGGTCTTTTTTTTAAAATATAAGCATGTTTGCTCCTTTGCTTTCTAACAAGAGACAGCATAGAAGTTAACATATACAAATAATGATCTTTTCCAGCCTGAATCTGCTGGTGCCTTGATCTCAAATTTGCTTGTATCTAGAATGGTGAGAAATAAAAATTTACTGGTTATGAATTACCTAGGCTATGGTAATTTGTCACTGATGTATGAAGTATTAGAGGACCAAGACAAATGTACATATGATTATAGTCCAAGTCTACCATATTTTATGCATGCCCTAACACATTTACACTGAGAAATAATCAGCAACTTATTATGAGTAACTGACATCCTATACTTCAATATGAGAGCTGAACAGGGTGATGCCAAACTCTACTTTTCATGATAAATCCTCAATTTTTTTAAAAATTATTTGACTCTATTATCAACAACTCCTTCAGTCACACATTCACAAGATTTGTGGTGTACAAAATGAACAATGTGACCACTGTCTTGTTAGATAAAACATTAGGATTCAAGACTTGGATTCATCTTCATTTTTGAAATGTGATATGGTCCATGATCTGAGGGGACTTAGAGATTCTCTGCCTCACAGGCCAACGTTAACAGCCTGGTTACATACAGCCTGTGACTTTTCTTCCCACTTTATTATTTCTGTCTTTATTTTTTATTATTAAACGATGGAATATTTAACTAATTAAAGAAACTTACAAATATTTGAACAAATAATATTATCTAATAAAGTAAAATAGACTGTGGGCTTTTGATCAAGCATCTGATCTCACCTCTCATTTTTCATGTAGAGGGTCTAAGTTTATTTAAGTGGTAATGTATCAAGTTCAAGACTACATTTCTCAGACTTATTTGCATCAAGATTTATAGTACAACAAATTTCTGTTACAGGAATATGATCCAAAGCAAGTGAGGCCTTCCAAAAATTTTATCCTGAGAGGAAGAAGCATGACTTTGGAATGTACTGGAAAAAACAGAAAAGGAGGATCCGTCACCATCTATACCATGACACATGGAAGAGAGAAGGTTCCTGAGCTTCCTGGGGACCCTGCGACCCCACTTCATTCTGGAGTGTCTGGCTCTAGATAGCTTTGCTAGAAAAGAAAAATCAGCCTTTTCTTGGTTGTATGACTGTTGTCTTGGTTTTGTTGACATGAAAATACACCGTTTTTTATTGCTGTTGTTGTTTTTAATTCTGAAACACTTAATTCTTAACTGACTCAGAAAGATAACATAAAAACTTCCATGTAGTTACTTCTTGATATCCACGGGTAAACGACCCACAGACTGCTTTGGATAACTAAATCTTGTGCTGATTGTATTAGTTAGGGTTTTACTGCTGTGTACAGACACCATGACCAAGCCAACTCTTATAAGGGCAACATTTAATTGGAGCTGGCTTACAGGTTCAGAGATTCAGTAATCAAGGCTCCCACAGTGTCCAGGCAGGCATGATGCAGGAAGAGCTGAGAGTTCTACACCACATTACAAAGGCAAACAGAAGACTGACTTCTAGGAAGACAGAAAAAGGTTTTTGAATCCCATGCCCACAGTGACACAGTTCTTCCAAGACCACACTTGTAATAGTGCTACTCTCTGAGTTAAACATATTTAAGCTACCACACTAATATGTAAATGTGACTGAGCATATTCTTCAAGTCTAACCGTTGTATCTGATATCATGTAAATACTAGATAAATAGTTGTCTGTATTTTTCAGATAGTGTAAAAAAATCTATACATATGCAGTCTTAAAAATATTTTCATCCAAGGCTGGTTGACTACATGCATATAGAGAGTAGGCTATGAAGAATTCAGGATGGAAAGCACTTACTGTGAGGAAACTGGGGATGTGCTAGACAGGACAGGAAGGAGAGATTTTCTTTTAAATGGTCTGTAGAATTTTTCCATGAACAACTTGCCATTGAGAAGAATTCTATTATTCAAAATATCAGTTGTAACTTCTGAGTAGCAGAGGTGAGATACTCCATGTGTAAACAATGAAACACACAGAGTCTGGTCAAATAATGCTTAGCTTTCTGAACTGACTCTAAAACAATATGAACCCAAGTGCCAACACTTTAGCTTGGATGTCTGGACAACTTACTTTAAGGAGAAGCTTATTATAAAGTAGCATGGTATCAATTGACTACAAAATGCTTTCACAACTTCCCAGAAGAGCTTTAGCTCATTTCAGCACAATATGACCGGGATAGACTACCCATTACAATATGCTAGCACATGCATTCATTATGTGCAGCAACTAAGCCATCAATGTTGATCTAAGCATTTTGAATTTTGATGAGTGGGGCTCCTAGATCTATCTTAATCCAAAGTCTGAAGTTGGGGCTTTTAGGAATACAACATGGATACTTGGTTCCGTTACCGTTTGTAGAATCAGAGGACTTACACATGGGTATCTAAGGGCTTGCTAGGAGTGGGAGCAGATGGTAGTTTTTATATTTTCTTTTTATAAATGCATTTTGAGCAGGTTTTTTTGCATGAATATTTCATTTATGACAGGGTGCTGCTTAGTTATATAAAAAGTAAATACATAACGAGTGAGGTGTAAGTATAGCATCAGTGTGTAATGTTGAGGCTAATGGGTGGAGAAGGTTTTAAAAATATGAAGGATTCTCATCTTCAAAAGTGCTTTGCTAACTTCAAAAGATAAGGAGCTTGTTTTCTGCCCGTTTCTGTTTTCTACGTGTCTCCCTGTGTTTTATGTGATTAACCGGGAAAAGAGAAGGGATTGTATTCAAGAAGTCAAGCATCTGATTTCCAATTTTTATTATGAACAATATTTTTATTACTTGAGAAAGGAGAAGACAGTCCATATGATGTAAAAATAGCAAGGGCAAGTGCCACAAATAGCAACTCGAGTCTGGGAGACCTGGATTGAGGGACACACAACCAGCAGCAGGAAAAAAGAGGCATGGAAAACAGCAGCTGCCATAAGCTAAAAGTGGACCTGGATCTTCACAGGGGACAGGTGGCCGGGACATGCCACTCGTCACTGTGTGACACGGCATAGTCGCAATGTAAAGGGGGTCCTGGATCTTCACAGGGGACAGGTGGCCGGGACATGCCACTAGTCAGTGTGTGTCATGGCATAGTCGCAATGTTCTAGGCTTTGGAAACTATTGCCAAACTTATTCAGCCTAGAAAAATATTTAAGTCAACTAGAGAAAATGCATTAAGTCCGCTTCCCTATGGGACTGTTTTGTCCTAGATCTATACTATATACTATCCAAATAAYTGAAGTGCAGTTTTTCAGATTCTGAACTGTATTTCAGTGCATTAAACAATATACAACTAAACATACAAAAAATGCTAATAAAGTCTATAGTTTGAGATAGTACTTCAGATCTTGTATAGTAGAAGTGCACATTCTGTACTGATATTGTATATCACATTTAGCAGAATATAGTTAAACAAATGTCCCGATCTTAAAAGGCACTTGAAGTGACATTTACATCTGTGCTGATCTAGAGATGATAAGAGTTATAAGAAGCTAACTATCATAAGGCAACATTTTCTCTAGATGCTCATATAGATAAGAGCTAATTTTCCCCCAATGTTCCCAAGTGACAACCCAGTTCAAAGTCTATGACTATTTGTTGAGCATGTAAGTGCCTCTGCAAAGTGTTTCTTTAAGACTAGTCTTGAGTTGCTTGGTTGTGACTTCACTTTCATCACCAGAACTAGTAGCTAACTTTATTTGTAGGGATTTTTTCCCTTACAACAAAAGTAGCTTTTTATCATGTCATGAGAATAACTATGCAGTGACTTGTCCACAAGCGAAGAATATATAAACCACTGTGAAAAGATCTGTGGACCAGTCATCTAGACATAGTCCAGCTAAGGGATTCTTGCAAACGACTGGTTGATTGCCACATGTAATTCAATTTTATGCCTCAGCAAAATTACAAATTGCTACATGTCATGGACCCCTGACTATTGCTTGAGAGCAGTCAAAGAAGTAAATGCTCTGTCAGTGACATCTTTCTTTGTGTTTTCTTAAAGTGTCAACTAGAACCAGCTGCATAGAGTAGATTACACTTTTAGGTTGGCTGATGCTCTGATTGAATGCTGAATTTGACAGGTGCGGAGGGGGTAGCTGGTGGGTAGGCCAATGGAGCACCCCACATCGACTTGCACTTGGGCCCCCTCTAGTGCTTCTCTAAGAGGGAAGTCTTAGTTGTGAATAGCATTAGATGAACGGGAGCTAAGTGGTGTCACAGCTGTTGTGAGGAGGGGAAAGGATTACACAGGACACAAATGTGGTCTGCATAGAAGGGATGGATGAAAATGTTAGAATTCCTTCTAATCTGTACTAACCTTCTGTTAAAATTCTTTTTTTTTTAAAGATTTCCAGGGAGTTGGCATAAGCAATAAATGAGTAAGTCAACTAGCCAATTTCTCTGGAAGCTAGAAATTCATGTTGTTAAACCTTAGGGAAATGCATAGAGATTATTTTGCTTTACTTGTAGATTTTGGGTTATATGTCAACCACTTCTGTTTTATTCAAGGAGTGATGCAAGATGTATATACAATACTTAAGACAAAAGATGCGAATCTTATTATCCAATGGGAAGACTTGTCTGCTGTTCTTGAATCAAACTTTAAATTTAATTTACCACCTAATAATAAAATTTTAAGAATTTTAAATGTTTTTAACAAAAGTCCTAACATTTTATTAATTTACTTCTAACATTTACAAAACAGAAACTGGATTAGATATAATTCATATGGTCCTTTAGCTGTGTACAGATAAGTTTCAATAAAAGTCAGGGAAAGTAGCCCTTCTCCGGAAGTCACAGAACTTAGGGCAGGCACTGGGAACGTAGGCCATCACTGCCTTCTATAGCTTCCTGACACAGATATTACATATTCAACGGGCTCTCCAATGTCTTAAATATAAATATGATTTATTATTATACTCCAATTTAAAAAGAATGGCAACCTTCTTGGTGTCTTCTTTATCTTCCATAAAAAAATTCAAAACCAATAAGTGAATAAGCAAAACAAATAATTGTACAATGCTTTCTTTCTTTTTTAAAGATGTGATTTACTCTAAATTTCCATTTTTTTTCTGTAGAACTGGTCCATTCTCACATTTACAGTTTGTTTTAGTAATCCATAAACTTACTGAATTCTTGTAACATAAAATATTAAAATTTTTATATATGATGAGATTTGTGCAATACCCTGTAGACATTCACTAATAAAATACATTAAAACTTTGTTATCATTTTCTGTCTTAATTCTCAACCAGATCAATGATGGCTACTTTCAGGCTTCCGACCTTAAGCCTTAAAACCCATTTTCATGGCTGATTTGCCATCTGAGCTGCTTCATTATAAAGCACAAATGGAAAGCCTGGAGTTTTCTCAGCTTATGAAGATTATTGGAAATAACTAATACGCCTAAATATCGATGACAGTGAAGTCCAGTAACTTGAGAGTTCAGATTCATAGGTGACATTCAGGGTGACTTAAGCATAAGTGAGAATGGTGGCCAGGACTCAGACACAGGGCAGTGGGAACCGCAGGCCTGACTGAGAAGCGGCAGATGTGATAGTGGAGGAAGAAGGAAGTAAAATCAGGGTTAGGCAGTGAAGGAACTTGAAACTGGGGGTGAAAAGGATAGCTTTTATGCTGTGGACAACTCAAAAGCTTAATTAAAATACTATTTTATATAGTTGTAAAACACACCATCATAAGTACATTTAAAGTATGTTTATGAGATGATTTCCTGTGGCACGCTTTTCTGACGCTGTTTGGACAGTGATTTCCAGTGCCACACAAAACTACTGAACTCTCCTCATCAATTGTCACCATTTCAACATCAGCATGAATAATGCATATGAGAGATAGCACAGGAAGAGGGATTCAGATTTGCAAAAGAGGAACAGCAGACCCTGGAAACCCTAATTGTGGTTATTGGGCAATGTTGTCTAGTCCATAGCTCAAGACTTTGACACTTACTGACTTTAACAGGGTTGTGCAATCCTTGCACATAGGCATTTAGCTTGGCTGAAAATGAATGCATTTTACCTGATACTTTTCTCAAGAAGATGATGGCTCTCAATGTCTAAATTCATATTTTGACTGAAGTCCACCCCAGATGCCTCATCTTTACCCTGTACAACTGAAGGCTTGTGTTTGGGGTTGGTGAATAGGGGACCCAGGATTAGCACATAGTAGACTAAATTGTAAATGACTGAAAAGAAGCTCATTTGTGTCTATTTATTCATCTTTATTAATAGATTTGGGCATTTAGAAATGCCTCAAGGAAAGGCAGAAGTGCAAGTAAATAAGTCTGTGAATGATCCCATTAAATCCTGGGATATTCAAAATACACAAAACTGTGGGAAATTACGGCTGCTAAAATCGCAAGAAATCAGATTTTCTGTGATAGACTTATAGCCCCAATTTAAATTATTGCCTCTTGGATAGCAAATGTTTACTAGTAAGCATGAATATCATGCTTAAGTTCAATTAATTATTTGTTTCAAGATTGATGTGAAAACCTATCAGGAGAATTTTATTGAAGTAGTTTTTAGTGAACCCCTACCTCATATCAAGCCACACAATTGGAAGATCATTACTGAGCCCTTCCTTTTCTCTCAACAAGGTTTATGTTAGAATAACTGGGTAAAGAACATGGCAATCTGATAAATGAAACAACCGTTAGGGTGATTCAGAACACCCAGGTTTAGTCCTGAGAGATGACAAATCCTCTTACACTTCTTCCAAGGCAAAAGACCACAAAGCAAAACAAGAGATAAATGAACAGAGAAAAGTATGAATAACCATATTCTGATATCTCATTGTCACTGTATTTTTATTTAATTAGGAATCTCATTCAAACTGTCTGTGCCTCATTTTTCATATCAATGAAGTCAAAGTTTTAGAATAAAGAACATAAAAATACTATTCCGTGTCTTAAATGTTCTGATGTGTAAGGTAGATGCTTGTAGACTTTGAAAAAACAAAACAAAACAAAACAAAATTTTTTTCTTGAGGCATATTATTTTGTTTCATGGCTAAAATTAAAATAACCATAACTTACTAGAAAATTAGATACTCATTTTTCTTTATCACTGTTTTGTTCAGTATTTTTAAGTGATGGTAGTGCCATTATTTCCTTTTATAATATAAACAGTAGTTGATGTGGCACACCACATTTGTATTTGTAGTTTAACTCGTTATGGTGACTCTATGACTTTCCTGTCTGAAAATCTGCTCTCAAGTCTGCTCTCTCCGTCTCTGTCCGAGCTCAGCAAATCGCAGCCTCCCAAGGATTCACGTCTTTATGATCAGTTGGTCCCACCTAACAATAACATTGTAAGCAGCTCAGCTACTAATATATACTCAGTGGTTCACTTGGCAATTAGACCTCAACTTTCAAGAAAGTGGAGAAGCCCCAAAACAATGGCAAGTCTAAAAATCAGAGGAGACAGGAAAGTCCTTGCAGTTCTTTTGAACATATAAGTAAGTTTGTGGATGATAATCTCTTACATTCATTAAAGGAGATAATGTAGGCAGTATTTTGTATTCTATGTGTAGAAAGAGTAAGCTACATGAACCAATAGCTAAATCTTTTGTAAAAGTATATAATCAAATCTTTTAAGATAAATGTGTATTTGAGAGAAAAGGGGTATATTTGGTAATTTGCTGTACTAAGTTAATTTTCTTCTGATAATCATATTCTCATTATCTTATATGATTGTTCAACTCAGGTACAGTATTGCAAAATTTAGAGAATAAATACTGTCCTTATCTTAACTGATTAAGTTCTCATATTAATGCTAGTGGATAATTTTACAAGGAATCTCTTGTAAAAGTCAAAGCAAAAAGACTATAAAGACATTTAATTTTTCCTTACATAAACAATGTAGAACCATTTAAATGAAAGTTGAAAGATTTTTCTGATGACAGATTTATGCATTTGTCTGAAGGAGAAGAAGAGAGGGAGGCTTTCCAGAGGAGAGTGTGGCTGCAAAGATAAACCTTAGAGCTCACCAGACAGACAGTTCCAAAGAGGAACTGACACAGTGAAAAAACGTGTCGGATGGTGCTAGGAGCACAGTGGAAGTTTTCTGAGCATTTTCCAGTGAGTTAAAAACAGTGAAGTCAAATTTTCAATGGCCAGAGGATGTGCCATGACTAGGAAGTATCATGACCTGATGGCCTTGATCATGTTGAGGTTGAAAGGAAGAAAGCTTCATTGAATTGCAAAATGGCATGGTTTCACTATCTCACAAAGTTTACTTCTATTTGCAGAATGTCCACTTATCAAATAATTTCTTTTTCATTAAGGGCATCTTCTTTTCTTATTGTTCACAGCTTTGAATGTTTCAGATGTCCAATGTGACTTGGATTTGAGYATTGCTGTCATGGTGTCATGTGCTGCCATAAAAAGGCAGAAAAGGCAAGCCGACCTTTGACATCATAGTTTCTCTTTGGTGTGGATAAACTGTGACCCAAAGTTGCCCTTGCTCATACATTAACGGCATCCGCCTTTTACATATAGCATTGTGGAAGCAATGGGTTCATTCTCACTCTGTTAATCCAATACATTGAATCTTGACAAAGACAAACTTGCCTCAAGCTGTCTACTGAGCTCATTTTGGTCTTTTTGCAGCAATCTGTAAGCGCAAAGCAAATAGTCTAGTGACTGTCATTGTGACTTGAGAGTATATTTTAAATGTTTACTATTGGTAAACCTACATCCTTCTTATCAGAGATGGTAGTGCTATAATTATTTAATCCCTTGCACTCTTAAGGATAGCCTATGCTTTCAACAGATATTACTTTTGTGGGGATTCCTTTTAGATACCTAAAGTAATGGAGAGGATTATTGCACATTGCTCTCAAAACAAGATTCTTTAAAAACTCATCACAAGATATTTACCTTCATTTCTTTATAAAGAAGTATACCATTTATTTAACAACCATGTAGAAATAAGTGGTCAATGTTTGTTTTAAAAAAGACTGTATGGAAACTTTCTTTTTATGATTTCTTTCAAGAATATGTTCAAAGCATTCAGCAATGTTCTGTATTTATTTAATTTTTTAAACATTTTTCACATTCATGTCATTTTTCTCCCCTTGGGCTTTCTCTAAACAACATTTTTTAGAGTAAATACTTGCTGTGGTTTATCAAGGTGCTTACCAGCCATACTCCCTTAAATACAGGTGGAACCCAACACACACAGCTGGGCGAAATTTTTTGCTCCTGGTAATTGACTCAGCTCTTAGGCCTCTGACAACAACAGATGCCAGTTTCCTATAGGAAAGGAACATATATGCACACGGATAAATGATGACATTTCAACTTTTTCAGGGTTATTTTGGGGGATTTTCTGGGGCTCTGTAAGATGTATATGATTTTTTTACCTCGTCATTTCCCACAGGTACAGAATGGGGGTCTCTGACCCTTCATTTACAAACAAGGGAGCCCTTTCTTTTCCCACATTAGTACATTCTTGTTTAACTCTGTGGTTCTGGTTTGTCTGTCTTCTGTCACAACAGGGGAGCTACTGTTTTATGTTTGTTTGTTTGTGTTTGTCACAGTGATTTGGTGTGATATTTTGGAAACATGACAAAAGAAGGCAGATTCACTATTCAAATGTTTGGCCAGCACTTTCTGTATTTTAAGCTCCTGCTCTTTTATCGAGCTCAAATGTTGTAAGTCATGATAGTTAAGGTAGAAAATATAATTCAGACTTAAAGAGACAAAAGATTGTTGAGAGATGTGTGAAAGAGTTAAGTGAAGATATAAGGAAAAAATTGGGGTGCAAAGCTAGCACCCCTAGAAGCAGGTAGTCCCTGGAGCTGAAACTTAGATAGAGCTTAGAGTGAGAACTGGAGCTCTACAGAATGAATGCGTGGCTTGAGCTACAGTGGAGCAGAGCTGCGGTTGGAAATGAAGGGAAGAGCAGGTGGGTATGGCGCATCAGCCACCGTGTCCTTGCTGTCTGGGAGGTCTTATCGCTCCTTCTCCAGAGCCTCCGACTGGGGAGCACAAGAAGAGGAGGAGAATCAAGGTGAGGCAGGCCATGGAAAGCCGAGCGCAGCTCCGACCACATGAAGACAGACTTCACTGCTRTTCTTTGCTTTTGGCTTTCCTTCTCCTCCGGGGTTAGCGGCAGCAACGCAGATTAAAGAGTAAGTGTTTAAAATCAAAAAGCAAAGTAGTGTGATAAAACTATTAAAAACTTAGGTTCTTACACTGTCAGATGGCTCAATCAGATTTCTACACTAGTAAGGTACCTCAAATTACTGTGTTTATAAAGTACTATTTTAATTATCCAAACTCCCACCTCCATTTTTAAAGGAAAACAAAACCTACTTTTTAATGAAAAGTACCTATATTAGACAAATGGCTGGCAACAGGTCATTGCTCTTCTTTTCAAACTTCTAACCCTTACTCTTGTCTAGAATTTTCAAATCCAGTCTCAAATGTTTGGCAATGCCGCTGTCCCCTACCCCCACTGCCCAGGTGGGTGGTAGACTCACTCTCATGTGTGTGAACCTGTCCTAATACTTCTAGCCAGTGTATTCGCACCTTAGCACAAGTTAACCAGCTTTCCAGCTCCTCATCTTTTCCCTTCATCAACCACTTAAGAAACTCTTAGCATATGACAATACTTACTAGACACTAGCTATAGGAGGAACAAAAACAAGTTCGTTTTCTCATGGAGATTATAATTTAACATGGGTTAGAGTTAAAATTTAGTAAGCAAAAATGTAAACAAGATTGCAAGACACCAAATATAAAGCATTTGAATGTATATTTGTAGCATCTATAGAAACATCTGTCACCATCTTTCATTTAATGTGCATTTAAAATTTTAAAACAAAATGTAAATAGAGATACACTCCAGGAGACCTGAGATGACTTTCTGCAGAATAGCTGACTAGCCTTTTAAATCTAACTGCATCTGCTTTCTCTGATAATTTCTCCACTTACTCAAGCAGAGTCTGTCTCCTCCATGCCACTTGTTCACATCCTGCATCTTCCCTTAGCACGGTGTGGTGGTGTTCTTCCTGTCCCTTCTGCCTGGCACTTCCTATCAGCACTTTCTGCTCAGAAATGCCTCATTTTGATCTGTTGCCTGATGGAAATCTATTAAGATCCAGCAGCTCCATGAGATCTCCACGGATCACTTGGCTCGGGGTTTCCGCAAATGTCTGTACTTATTTCATGAATTATATTGTGATTGCTTTCATATAGTATAGATTCGTTTAATATATATGTAAACAGCTGCCTATTGTTTCCTACAAGTGAGAAATATATCTCTGCTTTAGCACAGCTTTAATTTTAGCTTGTTCATAAAACATAGTATCTTAAGGAGAATGTTTTCAAGTAATCATGTTTAACTCTTGAATATAGTCAAGATTATGAAAGTCAGGGTGAAATAGTTATCCTGCTGGGGTGGGAGGGATGAAGGAAGCAAGGGAGGGAGAGAGGGAGGGAGAGAACATGAAGTTGGGTGTGTGGGTAGGTGGGGGAGAAGTAAAGGGGGGCAAGAAATTATTAAAATCTTTGTATGAAATTCTCTAAAAATTAATAAAACTGTTTTTAAAAATTGCTATGTTGTTCATCTATTCAAATGCCTATGTGCCTTCTGCTTTTAATTTTTACGGAACATAAAGGATTTTTAATACAATACATTCTGATCAGTTTCTTTTCCCTCATCATTCAAATCTTTCCCCTTCCTGAACAATTCAAACCCATGCCTCCTTTCTCTCTTAGGTAAACAGAAAGGACAAAAAATAAAAATAAAAACCAAAAGCCCAAGAATAAAACAAAAATTAACAATCAAAACAAGAAAACATAAACAACAAAAAGCCAAGGTGTTATCTTGTGTAACTTAAATATATATTAAAACTATTGAAGACTTTATCTTCTAAATTATATGCCAATTCTTCCCAAAAAGAGAATTGGCAGAATAGTTACAGAGTACTGATTTATATACAATGTATAGTAAAAGAAGGCAGTAATATTGGCACTGGTATTTTACTTTCTCATTTAATGTTTTAAAAGGGCAACGATTTGTGGGGAACCTTGAATATTTGAATGGTTTAACTTTTTACCTCACAGTGTGTGTGTGTGTGTGTGTGTGTGTGTGTGTGTGTGTGTGTGTGTGTGTATTTAGGTTCACCCCCCCCCCAAATGTGGCTCCCATGAATTTTACATAGAAAAAAAGAAAGACTAGAAAGGAGAAGTAGGCACAATACATTTTGCTTAGGTCTGCTGGCAGATTTCCATGATGTCAGCCCTATTTCGTTTTGCTCTAAAAGCAGGAGCTCATGTGCTTGTTTCTGTGTTTCTCTAAGCTTGTGTTCACTCATAATCCTGAGTTCCTCCAAAGATTATCTTCATGGACTTATAATTGTGACAATTCAAATAAAGGAGCATATGCCTTCATTTTTCTTTTCAGTTGATGTGTGACCCCAGTTGCATTCTGACTGAGATCATGGAAACAGTACTGAGAAGCTGACTATAAATAAGTAGTTTTGTTTACAGGAACTTTACTGTGCAACTGGACTTTGAACACCTGCCATTAGTTCAAGGCTGAGAAGCGAGAGGCGGGGTTTCAGTCCTCTTTACAACTGCATACAAGGCCCCCCACCCACTCAAAGCAGATGTGGGTACAATTCTCTTGTTAATGAACCACGGGTATTGCTATAATACTTTTGTTCCCCACCCCCACCCCCCCATTTTACCTCTCCTTACTATAAGCTTTCTAAAAATCCACTGAATCTGACTAATGTGTCAAATAAACCCAGGATGAAAAAGCAAAAAAGTATGTGAAAACAAAATACCGAGAATTACGAAAAGAAATATCTATGAAGTTTTATACTTATCCCTAATTTGCAATTTAAGCGACTAAGAAACGTCAGCCCTGTGGGCTACCGAGAGACTGGAGTCCACATGGAGCTTCTCAAATGGCCTTGAATTGGCAGGCTACAAATATGACAGCGCTTCTGCCCTGTCCTTTCCATAGTCAGATATTCGGTCTTTTCTGTCTTTGTTGCATGGTGTGTCACAGCAAATATCATTGCTATATTTATTTGATATGGTGACCATTCAGCTAGTAAATAATGAAAGCCAGACATTTGTCTACCTAAGATATATTTTGTGAACTTAGAATTTCATTAGAACAGAAAGGCAATTTTTTTTCTAATGTAAGGCTTACTGAAAACTTACTACTAAGAAAGTAAAAAAAATGAGTAGGCAGAATTGTATCCTATAAGCATGGAATAATGTGAAATAATAGTTTGAAAGAGAGTATGGGGGAAAAGCCCCCTTTTCTCTTTCCATTTAGCCTGTTAGGCCACACTTGCAAGTGGCACAGCCCACGCTGATTCTGATGGCTGGGAACACATCTCTAAGAAGAGCCAGTACTGTATTCTGAGTCACATTTTCTATTTTTATGTAAAGTCCTATTTAGAGCCTGGCTGCTATTAGACTTGTCCTGATTTCCCTTAGTTACTGTGATTTAGTCGACTGGTTATTTGCAACATGTACTTTAGGAGTGAGAGGCAGTTCTTGATAGATGCCCAAGGTTAGAGCAGCACACAGGTAGCCTAAAAGACAGAAAATTAAGTCACCTTTAGAATATCTTATTCATTTAATTAGGAAACAGAACTATATTCTCTTACAGAAAGTAGGAAAGAATTATTTAGAAACTTTCACCAGAAACCATCTGTCAATGGATGTAAAAGAACTGAAGAAGAATTCACCTCTCCTCTCAGAGTGATGTTTTCATTAGTAATTATAAGAAAGTGGATCCGGAAATAGACATGCAGGAGAGGAAGATGCTGCTGCAGTAGCCAGTACTTTCAGATGTCACCACAAAAACATGCACTCTATTTCACAATCATCTTCCCTGGCAATGTCACAACACTGCCTCAGGCAAGGTTCTCCTATCCTTTTAGAGTAGAATGTGCCCCTCCTCCCATAAAGCACTTTTCTTGAAGGGCAAACTAAACTTTCTTGGTTTCAAAGCCTTGCTTGTCACAGAATGGCAAACCTTGCTCAGACCATTGGAAAACTCCCCGCGTGTTCTTGGTTAGCTACAGGAATTTTCGAGAGCACAAGTCCTGGCACTCTCCTGTGTTCAAGCAAAAGGCCTAGGAACAGAACCCTGGAGCTTTATTACTAACAAGTTTTTACATTATCCTTGTGCAGGTAGAAAGGATTCATATTTGGTTTATGTTGCTACTTCAGTTTTTTTGCTTTACTGAGCTTCTGATAAAGCTAAATTTATTTATGATAGTAAATTTAGTCACATTGAAGACTTTATCTTGTCAACATATTTCTCTTATTTTTCTAAAGAGCCTCTTGGGTTTCCATTCTTCAAGGTTACCAAACCGTAAGTGAACTATAGAATTTGCACATTTATCAGTTTCGTTGATGATAAAATATGAAAATAAATACTAAACTTTTATTTTGCATGTTCAGTGGGGGTTGATTTTTATACTTGAATAGATAACAGCTTGGACGAAGCCCTTATGAAGGAAAAAAATTAAAAATAGTGACTTTTTAACTTTTGTCTACTACTATAATTTAAAGTAATTCACCACTATCTCACAAACATGTGAATTTAAAGACAATGCAGTCTATACAAATGGCCAGAATCATGCATCTCAACTAAATATTTTATAGTGATAAAGCTTGGTAAACTTTACTGAGAGAAGAATCTTGTGTTTCCTATCATCAGTTCTTTAACTMTAAAATTCACTGCTGTAGAATCAGTAGGAAGAGAATTCACAACCCAATAAGGACAGAAGGAAATTATGGTAAAGTTTGAAGGCTTTTTTTTTTTTCCCTCTTCACCTCACTAAGGGGTAGGCTGCACTTCTGAAACTTACCCATTTGCTTATATTTTAATTAACATATTAATGATGATATAAATTCACTAAAAATATAAAGAATGATGGCACAAACATTACGTTTTGGTAGTAAAAGCACATTTCCAAATTCACTTAAAAAGATGGCAATTAATATATTAAAAATGAAAAGAGACAGGATTAAAGCATCTGTGATATGAAGCAAATTTAACAATTTCACTCTCACTAAATTCTATCTCTGTTTTGTAAGAAAATAAGTACAATTATTGTTTCATTTGATCATATTTTAAAATTGGATGATTGATTTTATTAGATAACAATTTTAAATGTTTTATCTCTCAACTCACATAAGTGTGATAACTAATAATTTAAGTCTAAAAGGAATTAAGAAGCCAAGTTAAAATCTAGAACTGATTTTCTGGGAAAAATCCTGTTTTCCCAACTTTTAAACTTCAGATAAAATTATTGTTAATTTACTTGTGACAGAATACTCAGAACAAGAATGGAAAAATTCAAATACTTAAATTCTTAGTAGATTTCCTTCATGAGGAAAGGTTTTCATTCTTTAGAACATAGTAGTAATTATTATTAGTTCTTCTGAAGTCAAGATCACTATAGTTGGCCCAGTATAGTCACCAGTCTCAGAGGAAACAGAGACTTAGGTAAAATGTGTGGCTCAGGCCTTCTATATTATAGTCAGCTCTTTGTCCTGGTTCTTTGTCAAGAGCTGCTCCCTCTAGAATTAGAACAGAAGATGGACATTTAGCAGGAAGAAACAATTGTTTCTCCAGTTAGCAAAGCTTTTATAGATAGCAAGAATAACTGTCCTTAGCAAAGTAAAGGATGCTTTGCATACCTAACCTGTACATCACCACTTTTCAAAGGTAATGATTGGGTTGGGGAAGATAGAATTCAGCCACTCAATTTATTCATTAATTCTATGAAGAAGTATTTTTCAGCAGYAACTACTATGTACCATAGAGGTGTAAACAGCATCAATGAACCTTGAGACATTTATGTGAGTTGAGCTATAAAAGTTTAAAAACTATTATCTAATTTATTGAAAATTATATCATCAAGATCTCTGGACAAATTACTTGGCAACTGATAAACTTAAGCTGAGTGTTTTCACTGTAATTACAGTAAACAATAGGTTGTCTGAAATTTTGGAATCCCTATATTTTTCATATTTCTTAACATTATGTAACAAGTAATATATCTGCATATTTACTTAGCTCTACTCTTTATAAATACAGTTAAGATATAAAGTTTGTTTTTGTTTCTTGTGTGTGTGCATTATTCTTAAATGATAGTTTATGTTGTTGCTGAGGAATGAAGGGCAAACAATCTGTGCAAACAAAATGTTCAATAACTCCCCTTTTAATAGTAGGGTGGACTCTAGTATATGTACATCTTTATAATGCAAAGAGGGGTGGGGGGGGGCTAATGAATCAAGGGTGGAATCATTTTTAAGTAGTCATCTGAAGTCATCTAGAAATAACATTGCTGCTGTCCAGGCAAGAACCAGCAATGGATGTTTATGACAGTGATTTCTGCAGTTAAGAGTGATCAGATCTGTTAACTAGAGAAACAATGCTTCTACCTGCTCAGCCCATCTATTGAGTGAGGCTGTGAGAACAAACCAGGAACAAGACAAGTCATTGTATTCCTTAGTTCCCCTACTCCGTCTAACATGTTAGAGTCACTAACAAGGCCAAATTATTAGCAGATGTTTCCCTAGATTTGTGGGGCCTTTTGTAATTTTGAGGATGTTGTTCAAAACGTAGGATAGAAATTACATGTAGTACAGTGTTAAGGCTTCTTGTTAAGTTAGAACCCTTAAGTTTAAGTTCCATTGGCAAAAAAAAAAAAAAAATAGTTCTTTGGCAAAAAATAAAGGTATTAACTTGAGTATGAAATACTTTTTATTTTGCAGATGCTATAATTTTAAAGACCAATAATTGTATGTATATATATATATATATATATATATATATACACACACATCTTTTATCATCATCACCATCATCATTGTTAACAATCACAATATGTAGTTTGAAGCTGAAAGTGGCTGCAAGTATAACATATGCCTATTCTTTGACCAAGGAGCACAGAATGCAAACCTTTCACAGTTTATTAATGAGCAATGTACAGTATAGTCACTTTCTAAGTAGCCTAAAATCACTCAACAGTTTCAACTATAATTCTCCAGAATCTATACATATGGCAAACATTAAGTGAAGAATTGGCCCAGGAAACATAACTAAGCAACCCATCAGGAGAAAGAAGGTCCAGATTTCATAGTGGTTGTATACTAAAGTAACCACAGAATTTGTGAGCATCCCATCATTGATTGTATACTTGATATGAGTATTCACCTCAAGCAAATTATAGGTGAATAGCTTTAACTCTTAAATGTATTGCAATATTTCTGTTTCATATTTTTATGAGAGAATGGAAAACTATCAATTTTCTGAGGTTTTCTAAGAGTAAATAAATAAAACCTTACAAATTTGGTGGAACTGGGAAGGTAGCTTTGTGACAGAGTTGTCAAAAATAACTGTGTAAATAGCCATTTTGGTAGCTGTCAAATATTCTGAGGCTGAAGAGATATCTGTGGATAAAATGTTTCCTCATTTTTATGTTTGACTCAGTTTTCTCCTTTCAGTTTCAAGGCATGCCACACTTTTTTGAGATTATTCTCACCATTACTTTCTTCACAATACCCTGTCTCACTGTTGACCTTGGGTTGTCCTCTCTGATGTACATGACCGGCCCTAATCTTCTCCTCCCTGATGCTTACATCTAGGTCTCCAGCATCTATCTACACATCACCTCACATTCATCCTAGATGAACCTGTCCAGAAACTACTGTGTGTCTCAAAACATGTGTTGATACCCTCTTTAGAGCATGTCATGTAAACAGTTGGAATTAATGATGTTAGATATCATTTACCTAATGTGTGAGTTACTCTTTATGAATTGTATTTTTTCTCCTACATTGTGACTTTCCTGAGGTCTGTGCTTGTGGTTTGGCTATGCAGTAATCTGATATTTACTTGGGGCGTGGTAACTGCTTTGTATAGTGTAAATTCCATAACTGTTTCAAGGAAGTACACATTTACTCCTAGCACATTAAATACACAATATAATTAGAATTACATCTTAAAAGCAAATGGACCATGTCTTCTTTTAAGATGGAGGTGGTGACTAAATTTTCACTTGCTTATTTTTCCTATTGAAAAAAGCATGGGCCTATAAATGAAAATATTTTTTAAATAAAAGGTAAGGGCGCTTAAGAACATGACTTACAAACCCAGCTTAATAATTAAGTCATTCCTACAGTGACATATTTTAGATGAAGTGCTTTTCTATCTGCTGCATCTACCTGGAGAAGAATATGGAAGATTTCTCTGCCCATGACTTTGTCTCTTAACAAACTGTATTGGATACTTTTGTATGTTCCTTGTCTAAAACAACACACCAGCTCTAGCATTTCCTTAGATGGCTGATTATTTAAGAGCATCGCTTAAACATTGTTTGCAGTTAGTTTTATAAACTAGAGTTTCTGCTCTGGGAAATTAATTCAAGTGTTTGGCCAACTTGGGCCTCTAACAAATAGTACTTGTCAATAAATATTAAACAATCATATGAATATGGAATTGGAAATCTGAATTCTATCTATACCATGGGATTTAAAACCATCCTATCAAGGTGCCTGGGATATGGAGGCTAAAAGGTCTACAGCAAATCCTGTATTATTCATTGAGAACACCACAGAGGACCACACCAGGAAACTTACCAGTGCTAAGGAGTTTTATTGTAAGGAGACTTTCTTTGGTGTCTTTTTTTTTTTTTTTTCAGAAAAGAAAAAAAGATGCCGACAGAATGTTAACCTGCCTTTAAAGCTGTGGTTTACTCAAGACTAATGTCCTGAGCTGTCAATTCAAGGGATTTGGACTATGAGTTTTTATTTTTATTTTTGCTGAGTTGTTTAAGAACCAGTTCAATAAAAAAGGAGTTGTGTACAGAGGAATGGATGTTGTCTGGGATAGCCTGAGCTACGGCTGTGTTTGGAGGATTTTATCTTGTATAGCCTGAGCTATGGCAGTCCTTGGAGGGTTTCAGGAGCCGGTCGGGCTTTCAGACGTTTCGTTTTTTGTACTGATTGGCTTTTGACCTCAGTGATGGTGGAATCAACAGCGTTTATCTTATGCATACTGATTATGGGAGGAGTGATCACAAGTTGAGAGTGTGAGCCTGGAGCCTTGTTGCCTTGTTTGGATCACTGTTCTGCTACCTGTTCCTCTGTAACTCAGAGTAATTGTCTAATCTCCGAGGCAGTTCACTGACTTGTAAAAATCAGTGTGAGCATACTACCTCTCTCTAGGTCATTGTAAGGCTTAAACTAGATTTTTTTCTTTTTCTAAGACAGGTTGGCCTCAAACTTGGTTTGTTACATAGTATTTCTTTAAACTCTTGATACTGTATGTTCTAAGTACTGAGACTGCAGACATATGCTACCACACTAAAAGAAATACTTAAAATATTTCATATCACAAACTAAGTTGTATCTCATGTGTTAACTATTACTTCCAATTCAACCTTCACACCCAGAGCAGTGCTTACTATACGGTAATCACTCAAGAAATTCTAAATGGAATCTTAGTGATCTTTAGACTCATTCAGAAATTATTTGAAAAGCCATTTGTGGTGGGCAAAATTATCTGCATATTACACCTCCTACGTCTACTTCATTTTGTCCAATTCTGTAATCTGAATAAAGATCAGTATAGCATAGACTTGCTCTAACCTTTAGTCCCCCTTGTTACCTATTCTAATTGTGCTGAAACAAAAAGTTCTGAACTTAACACTTCAATATCTTCTTCACAGAGACCATGATGCATTTTAGCATGTCTGAGTAATAGGAAATAAAGACCACCTGCAAGGTGGCAGGTTTCTCAAGAATAAGGATGGAGACAATCTGGGTTTTATTCTGGGGCTCTGTTCTTACTTGGAGAATAAGTAGAACCCAGGGGGATTTCCAGTTCTGTCTGACTCACCCCTAATCCGTCAAGTTGCAGTATGAAGACTGTCACATCCATACTTGCCTCACTGCTCTGGGCTCCCACCAAAAGCATCTATCCTGTCCAATCTACGATGGGTCTCTGTTCTGTTTTGATGCTGTATTTTTTCCTCTCCCAGAATGGTGCTTCAGCCACAGAGCAAAGCCCTATTTYAGCTTCTATTTCTCTGAAAGGAAGAATGCTCTTTACTGAGGTTGGCTGTCTAAGTAAGAGTGTGATCTCCTAGACACATCACTGAATAATACTTTCAGAGAGAGCATGGAAAGTATGTAATGTTGGCATAATAGATCAAGAATTTCATCAACATAAAAGGAAAGGAATTACAAGGTACTTGCTGACAGGGAATTGTAGCCTGATAGGGCACTCAGGGGCAGATACACTAAAAGCATTTTGACACAGTGAAGTGTGTTTCCTGGACAGATGTGTTCCATTCATGATAGAAGGGCCTTGCACTTCTCCAGAGTTTTAACATGTAAGTTACAAGGAAGCTGGGGCGATGCTGTGTCAGCCACTGTTATCACAGGAAGTCCAGCATTGTCACCCTCTTAAAGTGACATTGCTTTAAGAAAACCAGACCAGTGCTACCTTAGGAGGAAAACACAGTGGTTCCAATTTTTGTTTAGTGCTTTTGACTCTCGGTGGTAAAGAGACAAACATGAGCACTTTTATGTGAAGTATGTGCTTGTAAAACCTAGCACAAAGCTTTATTTTCCTTTCTACAATTTAGCTTCCTAATTTGCAAACATTATTAGTACTATGGACATTTGGAAGGGTGAGCTTCCACAGGTGTTGCTCAAAAGGGAGAAAAATGTTGACTATGTTTCTTCTCTTGAATAGAAAAATAATACTCAGCAAAATTCTTTCTAATGTTTTAGTGGAGTCACAAAAATTTCTCCATTGTGTGTTGGAAGTTGCTTTTTCTACGTTTCAAGGTTACTGTAACATTTAAGCTCCCCCCAGTGTGGTACTTAATTTCTTTAGGTATGAATGTGTTGATTAAAGTTTYCTTCATTCAGACAGCCCCTTTCACCATAAAATTGAATAAAAAGGCTCCAARGATAACTAGGCTGTCCTACGCTGCCCTTTCAAATTGGAYGGAAGGTAAAATGAGCTTACCTGGTAACAAACTACTAATGGACGCGGACAATAAGCACAGAAAACTGTTTTTCTGCCCTGAAACATCTGCACAAATGTGGAGAATATGGTTAAAAACATCAGCGGCAGCCAGTTACTGGAATAGCTAGCACTTCCAGGAACAAATGCATTCCTAATGAATTTGTGGACACTGCATTTACCGCAACAGCAGCAGGTTTCTCACACAGGCACTCCACAGCACTGCTCCGGGCTTTATTGACCTTCTGCACACAGTGATGGGAGAGTGGGCTCCAAGCGAGACAGGCAGAGAGCCATCCAAAACATCTTGGAAAGGCCTCTGAGAGAAAGATTTGTAGTGTTTACAAGATGCACTSTTCTTCTTTGTGCCAAATTTCAGGTATTTTGTTAAAGGCTTCAAAGAGTGAAAAAAATTATTTCGTTTTCTAATGACATAGTCACGCAATCTCTTCCAAGAGCCACAATACATCAAGATTGTATTTCATTCTGAGGCAACTCAATTGCAGTATAAACATATATTTATAACTGCCTGAGAAGGACTTTTTTTCTTTCATTACTTCTGCATGATTCTGCTATCTGCATTGCATTACACAGAATGTAAAACAGCGTCCTTCACACGGCACAGAACAGCTCTGGTCTGGAACTAAGACGACACAGATCACGGTTCTCTTCATATCTAGGTGATTCCAGAGGAACAATAGCCATCAAAGAGAAAAAAATTAATCACTTTAAGTCATATTCTGACTTATCACTGGGAGGTAATCAGTTGAAAGTGAACATGTCTCAAGTTTACAAAACTGCAAACGACATTTTGCTGGGACCACTAAG
>BDUI01001367.1:15850-28409 GCA_002335545.1 Apodemus speciosus
TTAATAAGTGCACAAAATCAAAATAATATTTCTGGACAGATGAGCCAGCTGTGTGCCAACCTCGGATTTCAGAGAGCCTGTTCTTTTTCTGTGTGTTGATGGGACCAACTGGCAAACTGTGAGTGTCCTTGGCTACCTTTGTACTAATGTGTATAGTACTTAGAATATTAGGTTTACAACATGACCATTGTTTGATTCCTGGTAGAACACATTGGCCTTAATTTAATATACTAGGTAGCACTTCCTTTCAGGGCTRTAAAGCTTAGAACTTTGTAAATTAAGTTTCACAAGCATTGGCATTTAATGTATGTATTAAAATGTGTTAGTCACAGTGACAACCAGTAAAAGTTTCTTAGACTAAAAACTCAAATGAGGCAGTTTCAATAAAATAAAATGGCAATTATACGAAAAGTAGGAATAATTCCGTATAAGAATTGTTCCACATATAAAATGAAATTAAATGCTGTACAGTGCATGAGATGAATAAATTATCCTCCCTCCATTTACAAAAAACAAAAACAGGTKGAAACTGGACTCTGATACCTCTCAGTCTGATTTCCATTCTGAGCATGTGCATGTGAGGGCATGCTGGGTAGGCACACTGAAAAGATGTGTGTTCCTGTGGCAGACACAGCTGTTCTCCATCTTACTGTTTGAGACAGTCTCTTACCAAACCYGGTACTTGCTGATTCAGGTATACTACCTGGCATCCTGTCTCGGACTCCCCAGGGCTTGGTGGTTGGCCTGGTGGATACCAGAGTTGAATATAAAGATTTCACTGCAAGCACCTTTCTGACTAAGCCCTTCTATGTACATTATAAGTCCATCCAAACTGCGTTGTATTGCATGTTGCAGTGTGTATGTGTGGGGCATGTTTAAAGTAGCTCTCTATTGGTGAAAATGTTTGGTGTGCGTGCTTGTGAATGCACACATGTGTGCACATACACACAGGAGACTTTAGCCCAACTGTGATTCATTATTAGGCAGATCTCAACTATCCATGCCAAGGCGTGAACTTTTCACAGTACACTACGCCACATGGTAGGGGTGTGCTGGGCATCCCTAACTATGAATATGGGACCTCTCATCTAACATGAAAAGTTTGTTCTGAGTCTACGATATGTAACTGGTGCTTCTGACATGTTTAGAGGTCCCTGTAACGAGAAACCTGAATGCTTTCACTCCAGTGCTGCACCATGCCTGATCCTTTTCAAACTCCTCCAATATTTTTTAATCTGTTTTGTTCCATCTGGGAACTGTAATTTCAACACCCTGCTCCACCACCCACAGTTTAGTAATGACTTTGTGCATTTGGCCCCGAGACTCCTAAATTGAAAATAAGGTGCAATGCTTCAATATAATGGTCTCCTCCTGATGTGTTTGGCCTGGTGTAAAATTAAGAAACCCACATTTTCTCCCTTCCCTCCTCATCGCCCCAAACCCTATCAGATGTTCATGAGCACCCCATAACTGTATTTCCCGCAAAGATTACACAGATATTTCTGTCCAGCTACATGTCCTGCAGGGCTGTGCTGTGGTCTTCCGATCAGTAAAAATGTAATAACATTTTCACATAGTCAATATTTAATTCCGTAAATGCAACTGGTTGTTGTAATCTAGGTTATTAACCACACGGTGATTTATGGCAGAGGGCAGACGGTGGTGGGGGCAGAACAGTAAGAAAGTCCTCTGGTGACAATAAAACGGGTATAAATTTCATAGCTCTGCCTGAGAAATGTACTTATATCCTATATTAAGAATAGCTTTTTATAAATTTTAATGATCCGTGTTATTAATGGGACTGCCATCCTCACTGCCTGGGTGAGACTGCAGGCTTTGTGTTTTGTTTTCTTCTCTAACTTTTCCATCAGCTGAAATTCTTGTGAAAACAAAGGAGGGCGAGCAAGACAGGGAGGGGGAGAGAGAGAGAGAGAGAGAGAGAGAGAGAGAGAGAGAGAGAGAGAGAGAGAGAGCACTCTTATTAACTATTTGCCCCACCCCCAAATCTGAAGAGTTATAAGCTTGTCATTGTTTCTCTGGACTGGCAAGCCTGTGAACAGTAGTTTGCATAAAGTTTTATGAGCAAGGCAGAGGTTGGGCTAATTGGATAGAACACAGCCATGTTCTACTGTGCTCACAAAGGCCAAGTCAACATGCAGAAATGAAGCCAGGGCTATATCAAGAAGGAAAAAAGAATCTGTATGGAAATTGTCCTGCTTTCCAGCTTATGGTTCTCATGCTAGACATACCCTTGATTTCCTACTTTGGATGAGAGAACACACACACAGGCACACACAGGCACACTTATGCATGTGTGCACAAACATATCCATACATATGCACATGTACACACACACACACACACACACACACACACACACACACACGCACACACGCACACACGCACTGGTGCCTAGTGGGGCTTCAGATTAACAGCCTACATGAGTCTTCTTTCCACACTTCATATCCACGCTCATGAAGATTAGTGAACAAAGAAATATAAACACAGAACGGACCTAGGGAAGGGCCTTAATATCTGTGCTCTTAATACTGATCTTCATACACACAGATAAGGATATCTCTCATCCCTCAGCAAAAAATGCTTCTTTTTCCCAGCAGATGGAGACCATTACAGAAATCCACAATAAGTCCAAGTACAGTGAGTAAATGATTGGGCAGCCATAGTTGTTACATCTATAGCATGACCTCTGACCTCTACACCTTAACTTCAGGGAACAAGATGGAAATGGGACAAAAAGATTGTAGGAACCATAAAATAAAGTTGTCCACTCCTAGAGAGTGTGTTCCATCTATGACAGGGAAGCTATACCTATGACGTCTCAATTCTATGGGATGACTAAGCAAGACCTTCATAATGGCAGCACCAGCTGACATACCATTGTGGACAGGGATATTTTACAAGATCCCACACCTAGATGAAGAGCTACAGGCAGTCAGTTGCTGCTAGGGGAGGGAGAATCAATCTTTCCTGGGCACCAGGCTCTGATAGGTTATATGATCACAAGTAGTCAGTGCTAAACATATATATATACACAAGCAACATTTAAATGGATTCAGTTGGCTATGAATATGTTTATAAAAATAATAATTACATGTATAATTATTGTGTATGCATATAATAATGATTTTAGAAATATATATGCAACAACAGTAATAAAAAAGAAAGAAATGATTTTGAATTTTAGAGGAAGTGGAGAGGGCATGAGAGGAGCCATTGGGGTGTGAGGCAAGTGAGAGAAAAATATTGTTGGTGCTTATGTATGAGATCATCAAAGTAAAACCCACAGTACATGATGCTGTGGCCATGAGAGAATGTGGTGCTGTGGCCATGGGAGAACATGGTGTTGCGGCCATGGCAGAAAGTAGAAAATGTAGTGCCGTGGCCATGGGAGCACAYGAAAGAAGCTTATCATTTGATGGCCACCAGGGAGCAGAGAAATGGGGTGGAGGTCTGGAGCACCATACATATTTCAATGATGTATTGGGTGACCTGCTGCTTCTAATGAGCCCCCAGACCTCAAAGCTCACAGTACTTCCTAATACATCACCATCATTTGTTCCTGACTAGGACCTCCAATAAGAGCCTATAAGGAACATCTCACTTCCAAGTGATAGAACCCTTCAGAGATGCCAGTGATGATTTCAAAGCACAAGTACTTGTACCACACTTCATTAATTCAAAGAAGGCTCTTGTTCAAGGTAATTAATTTCAGTTTCCAATCAAGGAAAATGGGGTGTTGGCCAGGTCAGTAGATAATGCTTATTCAATCTTCCTCTCCCTGARTACCAACAGGACTGCATTGGAGAGCAGCAGCCATCCTACATCCTCCAGAGACCTCTGGGAGCATGCTTCCTTGCCCCTATTAGTGGCTCCATAAATATTCCATGGTTTGATTTGATCTCCTGGTAAATATATATTCAAGACTAGAATAATTTATATGCACTAATGTGAACCCAGACTCCAGTTTGAAAAGCAAATGCAGGGAGAATGAAAATAAACATGAAGTGGACAGATTTTAAGCAGAGATTTCTAGGAGTGCAGTAAGTACTAATCTGTCGTCATCATCTCTGCTCTGACATTTCTCTGGAGGTCAAGGGGAGCTCGAATAAACACATACTATCAGCCTCCCATCCAGTTCAAAGCTTTGGGCCAAACACTGAAGACCTGAAGTCTAGGCAGAGTGCCAAAGCTGCTGGGTAAATTTCAACTTTCTTAGAACAGCCACAGACAGAGGAAGGTAGCAAGCAACCCAATGGCTCCTCTCACACTTACAATTCAACAATTCAATGCAGCATTTAATCTATGCTCCCCTCACACCCACATGAAGAGAGCAGAGACCTGCCATCTTTGAAATGGGGCTCTAATGGTCAGTGACTAGGGTGTGAACTACATGTGAGCTGACTTGCTTTAAGATATGTGTTAGGAAAGGCTAATTCATGAACCTTGGGCTTATGAAGATAGCATGGCTATGGGCTAGCATGCCCTTATACCCACAGAACCCATGCTCTGGAGGTGGCTGCTGCGAGAGAAAACAGCATTTCCTTCATAAACCATCAATGCACACTTGGATCATGTAACTGCAAAATGTCAGAAATGTTCTCTGTGTATGAAGTTAGTCATATTGATTAGCATAATTAATGCTGATAATTGGCTTTCCTTAATTAATTTTTTTCTATTTAAAGATCACCACTAGCCATCTGTAGTACTCTGAGTAAGAAATCTTCCCCAAAAGCTCACATATTTGGACACTTGTTCCCTGGTTGATTAAACTATTTGGGGTGGGGGGAGGAGTTAGGAACTAGAGACTTGCTGGAGAAAGAATATCACTGGGAGTGGCCTTAAAGAGTTTATAGGCTTGTCCTATGTCCTGTTCACCTTTGCTTTCTGCATGGTGGAAGATGTCACTCTCAGCTTCCTGCCACCTGCTGCCTTTGTCCCTCCATTATGGACTTTCCTTCTTCTTTTTTTTTTTTTTTTTTTTGAGGCAGGGTTTCTCTGTGTAGCCCTAGCTGTCCTGGAACTCACTCTGGAGACCAGGCTGGCCTGGAACTCAGAAATCCGCCTGCCTCTGCCTCCCAAGTGCTGGGATTACAGGCGTGCGCCACCACCGCCCGGCTGGACTTTCCTTCTAAAWCTAAGTGGAAATAAACTATTGCTTTTGTAAGTTGCCTTGGTCATGGTGTTTGATCACAGCCATACCATATCGTATCATACCAATTCTACAAAGCTCTTCTTAGCTGTAGTTCTCCTGGAGCCTTGTCAATAGTGACTGTGTTCTGTCTAAAGCACTACCCAGAGCTTTGGGCATTTTGATCTGTAATAAGATTTTCAGCTACTCAGATAACGCACATAGTGGGAACTGTTGCTGATTCTCTGTATTACAGAGAATATGTCAGCAGGCAGATATCAAGCTGTTTTGCAAATACCTTGATGTAGAAGCCATTCTGTTTTCAACGAGGAGAAAATATGGAGGAATTCAGTAATGGAGAGAGGCAGAGATTGTGAGGCCCAGAAGTAGCAGTGTAGTCATTGCCTAACATGTATAGTCTTGGTCTATTGTCAAGTGAAGACTTTAAAATACCACATGTCTGCAACAAAAACATCAAGATTGGTAACACAGGCTTGGTGCCATTCCCAGGCTACCTGCTCGAAYCTATTCTAAATTGTCAGATTTGACAAGTGAACTCTACAAGACCCTATTGTCAGCAACTGAAGTTTACGAACAACTCTGAGGACCCCTGTTCAGCCTTCTACTGTTCCAGTGTTCCTGTCCATTCCTGGCTCTAGATGTTCATGTTTAATGCTAAAAAAAAAAAAAAAAACCCAACAAAACAAAACAAAACAACTGGGTGGCATACCCTGGGAAGGAGAGGCTACTCTTCTAACTGTATTTATGTCAGTTACTCTCCATAGACAGTCATCTCTACACTGATAAGAGCTAAATTTTTGTATTATGCTCCATGGCTATCTCCTTCCAAGCTCTACCACCATCACCACCATATCATCTTATAGTCCTGAGGCTTCAATCCTATTCAGTCCTCTGGAATGACCTTTCTCCACTTGTTAATCTATCCCTGAACTAAATGACTTGGCTTTTGAGGCATGAATATGGATGCAGCACATCTCCACTGTTTTTTCCTGGCCCAAAACCTACATTGAGACTATCCCTACATGTGAGCCAGCTTCCATGCRMAMTCTTCCTTTCTCCTCAGTTCCCCTTTCTCTGTCCAACCCACCTAGACTGTGCAGCCACCTCTTMATCTAATCTACAAGTCTTTATTGAGCTGATCTCAATTTTTACCAAGCCCTTTTCTAGGCAGGGATTGTTTCCGTCTATTCTCAGTTTTCAGTTCTGAGTTCCTTAYRGGCAGATAYAACTTCTTCTTGCCAAGGACWTGCCTTCACTTGGAAAAGGGTCCTGAGGAAGAGGTGTTTAGGAGTGGCAGATGAACAACTCAGAGTCACTGATGGATGCAAGCTGGCAGTTCTATGTTCTGCTCTAGATAGTTCTCTAATACAGATAGCTCTCTCTGTGGAACAAAGCCCAGTCTTTTATTTTGCATAAGCTAATTTCTTAGGAATTGCATATCAATTTGATCATTTACACCAGGTTCCCTTTTGATTATCCTACAAATCAGCATTTTATGACCTTAGCCCCTTGACTCCAAAGACARAGCCACGTGGCCAAAGAGCTGAGTTCTGCTGCTTTGGGAGCTAGAACATAGCTCCACAGTTCTATTACATGATCACCTGTCTTCTGTTTTCCAAATCCTTTACTGCCTAAGCTTGGCTGTCCTGGAACCTTCTCTGTAGACAGACCTTGGACTCTGACATCTGCATAGTCTCCTGAATGCTGAGATTAAAAGTGTTGTACTGGCTGGTTTTGTGTGTCAACATGACATAGGCTGGAGTTATCACTGAGAAAGGAGCGTCAGTTGGGAAAGTGCCTCCATGAGATCCAGCTGTGGGGCATTTTCTTGGGTAGTGATCAAGGGGGAGGGCCCATTTTGGGTGGTGCGATCGCTGGGCTGCTAGTCATATGTTCTATAAGAAAGCAAGCTGAGCAAGTCAAAAAAAAAAAAAAAAAAAAAAANTGCCTTCACTTGGAAAAGGGTCCTGAGGAAGAGGTGTTTAGGAGTGGCAGATGAACAACTCAGAGTCACTGATGGATGCAAGCTGGCAGTTCTATGTTCTGCTCTAGATAGTTCTCTAATACAGATAGCTCTCTCTGTGGAACAAAGCCCAGTCTTTTATTTTGCATAAGCTAATTTCTTAGGAATTGCATATCAATTTGATCATTTACACCAGGTTCCCTTTTGATTATCCTACAAATCAGCATTTTATGACCTTAGCCCCTTGACTCCAAAGACARAGCCACGTGGCCAAAGAGCTGAGTTCTGCTGCTTTGGGAGCTAGAACATAGCTCCACAGTTCTATTACATGATCACCTGTCTTCTGTTTTCCAAATCCTTTACTGCCTAAGCTTGGCTGTCCTGGAACCTTCTCTGTAGACAGACCTTGGACTCTGACATCTGCATAGTCTCCTGAATGCTGAGATTAAAAGTGTTGTACTGGCTGGTTTTGTGTGTCAACATGACATAGGCTGGAGTTATCACTGAGAAAGGAGCGTCAGTTGGGAAAGTGCCTCCATGAGATCCAGCTGTGGGGCATTTTCTTGGGTAGTGATCAAGGGGGAGGGCCCATTTTGGGTGGTGCGATCGCTGGGCTGCTAGTCATATGTTCTATAAGAAAGCAAGCTGAGCAAGTCAAAAAAAAAAAAAAAAAAAAAAAGGTAAAAAGGCAGCCAGTAAGAAACATCCCTCCATGGACTCTGCATCTGCTCCTATATCCTGACCTGCCTAAGTTCCACTCCTGACCTCCTTTGGTGAGAAACAGCAATTTGGAAGTATAAGTTCAAATAAACCCTCACCTCCCCAACTTGCTTCTTATTCATGATGTTTTGTGCAGGAATAGAAACTCTGACTAAGATAGGCATGTGAACCCCTCTTCACCTAGAGCCTGCTTTGTTCCAGGCTGGCCCTGAACTCAGAAATCTGCTTGCCTTTGTTTCCTGGGATTAAAGGTGTGTATAGCCATGCCTAGGCCTGAGCTTCTCRCGGCCACTGTTCCTCAAAGTACAGCTCAAAAGYCTGTGTTTTCTAGCCACAAGGTCTGGATCACACATGTGCCCTCCATTTCTGGATTGTAGCTAATTCCTGATTAAAAGTCCAAATTATTCCCTGTTTAACTGCTAACATAAACAATAAACTTAGCTTGGGGGATCTTGCCCCAAGATTGACTTTCCTAAATCTCTTAATCTCCTTCCTTAATATCTTTCTGACAAAGCTAGTTCATTAGTGTAGTTGTCTCTGCTCTTTCAAGTCCATGAAGCCCCTTATACAATTCATATTGCATCCTTATATTTTGAATAGTTGAGAAATCCTGTAAAGAACAGTTCTTACATTGATTTACATATTCTTGAACTCGTATTTTCAGAGTTGTTTTCCACAGCTTTAAGGGGTACTCTGAAGGTCACAGCCACCATTTTTTGCTGAGGGACACAGGACACATACTTGATTCCTGGAACTGTACTGCCTCTGACTATCATGGAGTCTTTAASCTTGTCAGGGAAAACATTCCCCAAAGGAGCAAAATAAAATAAAATATATACATTATTATACAAACAAGCCCTACTCCTACAGCAACCATCCCCATACCCTGCTGGCTCTGTTGTAGGATCAGGAACCATGTCATACAGTCCCTTCTGTGGCCATACTGGACCTGGCATCTTCTTTTCATTATATTCAGAGAAACCATGCCCCCCACAGGGCTTGTTAAGAAAGTACACATTATGATGTTCATGATTGCTGGCAGAAGGAAGGGCTGAACTAAGAAAATGCTGGATAGGTTAGCAACAGAAAGAGACTATGATACTGCTGTCTGTCATTGTTCTGAATGCTTCCACTTGCTCATTGCCCATCCACAGCCTTCCATGAGTCTTGTGCCTCTTCCTTTCCTACTTCCCAGAAATGAAGTCAAGGCAAGGTATAGACCTAGCAAGTGAGGAGCCCTGGTATGCAAGTCACACTGTCTCAGCCTATTGCAGATGAAGTCAAAGCTGATTCCATTTATCAGTTGAAGAGATTCATCCTGAAAGTGGTAGTACAGTTTCCCAATATGGAAGCCATGGGATGTTAATTATACCAAATATAGTGAGCGGTGCTATACTTAGAATATTTGGTTTACTCCATTCAAACTCAAATATTTAACGTGTTCAAATAACTCTAAGCCAGTGGATGGCAAATGAATTCTAGAATATGTTGGAATGTGGGAGCTCTAACTCAGYTCTGACTGCTTATTTACTTCTTAACAGGAAAAAATTGAAAAAATGTAGAAGGAAATATCCTTCCTATAATTCTCATTCTATTAATTACCAGAGCATTTCACTATGGTCTGAATTCAGTTCTCCTGCAGAAGTAACACAATTGAAAGAAAAAATAGCAATAGCAGACACCAGTCTACCCAGGAAGCTGACCAACACAYTGTTGGTGAATGCAGTCATAGACAGGGTTGACTTCCAGACTGTRTTTTTCCATCCTTGCTCTGTCTCCATTGTTATGTCTCTCCTTYGTCATCCTTAACAATTACTCACTTTATAGATTAAACCAACTCTACCTTTCAAGTAGCTAAAGAAGGTTCTGATATTTCAAATGTTAACAGGCTTTATCCTTAGCCCATCCACTTCTATGTTTTTAAGGTTGTTTCTGCTCTCTTTTTCTAAGTTTTTATAGGCATRTATTCATTGTGGAAAGTGATTGGGTTCATAGTGATACTGTRTCCTTAAATTGTGTGCATCCATTGCCTCTCCTGCTCCCTCTCTCCTTCCCACTATTATTATTCTCCTTACTCATCCCAAACACATCCTCTTCTATTTATATGYCACACAGACACTCACACATGCTCACATACACTCACACTCACTCAAACACATTTACTCACATACTACTACTACTCATCATACTCACACACATTGCTCAGCTCACACACATGCTCTCACACTCACACACACTTGCTCTCACACTCACACATTATTAGTCCACACACATTCACTCACACTCACACACTGTAGGTTCACACACATTTACTCACACACACACACATATACACTGTCATGCTCACACACACTATAGGTTCTCACAAAAGAGAAAACAAGGTATTTGCCTTTGAGTCACTTAAAACATGATCTCTGATTCATTCCACTTTTCTGAAAAGATACAATGGTATTCCTTTTTTAAAAGCTTTATGAATAAAACTAGGTAGTGCTATATATTCCATATTTTTTAATTTGTCCATTAATGGACTCCATCTTGGTCTTGTGGATARGGTCCCCATAAATGTACATGGAATATCTCCCTACAGTGCTTATACCAAAGCATTGTATGGAGTGAGTGCTTCCTCTCTCTCTCTCTCTCTCTCTCTCTCTCTCTCTCTCTCTCTCTCTCTCTCTCTCTCTCTTTCTCATCTATTCCCAGGAATGTTATTTCAAGATTTATTTAGATATTTAGGTTTATTTTTCAGCTTTATTGAGATGTAAATGACAAAGAGTATACTTCCTTAAATTGAATATTATGCAATTTACATATGAGCCGTCACATGGTACCCCAAAATGTGTGTGTGTGTGTGTGTGTGTGTGTGTGTGTGCAAGTGTATATACTAATTTAAATCTGTGCTCTTTTGATATTTTAATCTTAGGTTACTTATGCATAGCAATAGTTTTTATCACAGCATTTTCCTACATTACAATATATTTCATCATATTCCTCCTACCATTCATACTCTCTCCTGGTCCCCTTCCATTCTAGCATTCTTCTTCTTCCCATCTAGTATCTTTTCTTCCATGCCTGTCTGCCTGCCTTTCTGTCTSTCTTTCCTTGTTGAATTCTTATAAGTCAGTGAGTTCCATTARTGTTGCTCACATGAACATGGGTAAGGACTTACATAGAGGAACATGGGTTCCTTAGCAGTGGCCTCAACACTGCAGATCTAGCTTCCACCACAGTAAGTGTTAAGTGTCTATATCACTCAGGAAGGATCTTTCCCAATAAGTCCCTTTTAATTGGCTTTCATCATATGCCTATGGGTAGCTACAGTGGTCATCTTTCAGTCCCCATCTTCCCAAACTCACTTCTCCTCACTTGTAAGTATTTGACATCTCTCATCCATATGCACCAGGCTTAGTCTGTTCTACCAAACATATAGACTTCTCTATAGCTCAGAGTAGATTTATCTTCAGAGTCTCAAAGAGAGTTAGGAATTCATATGAGTTGTAAATATTGGTATGTGGGTGATACTTAAATGGACGACTGCTTTTTATTGCTGTAATAAATATCTTTGAAGTTTTTCTATAAAATTAAATACTGCAATCCCCATGGCAAAATAGTTATGTTTGAATATGGCTTTAAATAAGTAAATTGTTAAAATCCTCCTCAGATGTTATGTGAAGCACTCCAACTGTGAAGAATTGGAGATGCCTATACCTCAGCCTTTTCTACAGCTGTAGCTATATTTTCCATATACCTGATGTTCAATGCTTCCYGTGACCAGTGAGTGCTTGTGGACAGAGAGATTCCTGCTGTACCCCACCTTGTTGAATCAGGAATATAGGGTAGTAGCATTGACATTTCAAATTCTAATGAACTTTCCTGGTTAACTTTTATTTATGTCCATGATTGAGAATATTGGTCATTGGAAATTAAAAGTATCCTCAAGTGCTGTTGTGAGACAGAAGRTCATCCTTCCTTCCTACCAGTACAGACACTCATACCCATAAGGACTAGGGTACTCTTGGAGCCCTAGGAAATGCCCATGTTTCTCCTGAGGCTCTTGTCATCTGATCCCAGAAAGGAGGGCACAAAGCTAGGCATGAAAGCCAGATACATGTAAACTACATGAAAAGACACCACACAGACCATTCAGAAAGGACTAGGGTCTCCTAGATCCTGGAAGAAGACTGAGGCTGGAGCAGGCATAGCCTGGGCCTTGAGAACTCCATTTTCTCATGGTACCTGTGCCATATTYGTGTGTATTAGGTCTTTGGAGGGAGAGTAAGGCCATGAATGCTATCTGCTTATGGCTCCTGGAGTGTGAACACCTCAGCTTCAGGTGCCCTTACTCAGCATCCTCCTCTGAAACTGTCTGTCTCTAGGCAGCCACCCTCTACCAGACATTAGGCTCAGAAAACCCACACAYCAGCTACCACTAGCCATGATAGAACATAGCCATYAGTAGAGCTTCAACCTGCCTGTGTGACCATTGGGCTTTTGTTATTCTCATGATCTCCAGGGAGAAATYTTTCTCCRCTTATTATCTCTTTCATCTGACATGAAGTGTCAAAGCACACAGCTAGAGGAGTGGCAGGAAACTGTGAAGTTTGATGAAATCTTTTTGTTTCTGGAGTAGTTTTCTTCATGGTTATGAGAGAAGGCACAGTCCTCAAGGGGCATTCAGTTTTCCAAGGTTTTTCTCGATCTTGTAACAG
>BDUI01001367.1:34649-48809 GCA_002335545.1 Apodemus speciosus
ACAATCTTGAGAGCCCTTCTTCAGGAATGATCCACCTTGTAGGTGGATATGATGTTTCTCACACCAATTGGGCTGGGCTAGCATTCCACAGTGTCCCAGGGATCTTCCTRTCTCTGCCTTGCCAGTGTAGTTCTTGGTAGTGAACACTTCTGCACTTGGATTTTTAAGTGGGTTCTGGGGGTAGAGTCAGGTCCTTGTGCTTACACACAAGCACTTCACCAACTGAGCCACCAACCYAGCCCTAAGACTCCCTCATTTTGATGGAGCAGCCATGGAAATCCTGTCACTCATAAAACAGAAGGAATTAATAAAGTTCTCTAGCATATGACCAGTTTCTATTTTTACCAGCAATTCCAGATCTTACAAAGATCTGTGATAAATTGTGCTAAATTTATTTGACACTTTCCAAACTTGTAGATAGAACGAATATTATATATATTTCATACTTACTCTAAATGTTTTTTCTTTTATTGTTTTTTTTAAAAAAAATTTTTGAGTGTATGTGTTCTAGGAAAAAAAAGTGAAGGTATGCCTAAAACCTTGATGAGGCTTTGTCCATTATTGTATTAACCTTTTCTAAACTGTGTGGCAAGGCTTGCCCCATCCATCACTGTCTAGCTTTGCAGATGCAATCACAGTTCCTAAGTTTATTTTAATTAAAATGGCGATTGCAATGGCTACATTAGGGCTGGCTTTGTTCTTGTTTAAATATTCGCCAAATGATAATGCTCTCAAGACATTTCTTGGGGGTGCAGCCACTACCAAAGAACTCTGATGGATATTATATAACAGAGGATGGCAAACTGCAAGCTAAACTTATGAGGTACTTTGAGAATTATTTTACACAAATATTTGTGAACCGTGTGCAACACAGAATCCTATCTCTTAGATCTAACTCTCTTGACCTCGATTCATTATTTGGCAATCACTGCCAAAGTGCTCTAAGTATGAACTTAGCAGTACCTTAGATGCCATGCTTTCAAAGGAAGTAGACTCTGTTTCCTTCACTGCTTGCGCTCAGTCAGACACATAGGTCCAATAACCTGAGCTAAGTCCCCAGAAGCCACTCAAAAAGGCAAATGTGGTTTGCCTCCAGCATCCCAGACTCTCACAGTGAGAATGTGGTAGAGATGGGAGAATCAGCCATAAGCTGTGGACTAGCTGAACTGGAACTCACTGTACAATGGCAGAAACATCAAGAGAGTCTCTGTGTCAACCAGAATCAACACTTAAAAAGTCATTCTCTGACTTCACGTATGCACCTCTGCATGAGCCATGTCACGGACACACATGTCCTCTGCACGAGCCATGTAATGCATATGCATGTCCTCTGCATATTTCATGTCATGGATAGATGTCCTCTGACCTCTATCTCTGTGCCATATCATAGACACACATGYCCTCTGACCTCCATGTATGCACCATGTCATATAAACATATGTCCTCTGCATGTGCCATATCATGCACACACATATACTCTAACCTGAATATATGTGCCATGTCATGCACACACATGTCCTCTGCATGCACAATGTCATGTACACACATGTTCTCTGCACATGCCATGTTATGCACACATGTCCTCTGACTCCATGTATGCACCATATCATGCACACAAATGTCCTCTGCATGGACCATGTCATACACACATGTTCTCTGATTCCATGTATGTGCCATGTCATACATACATATGTCCTCTGATGCTCACTCACTTGTTCTCTATTAAGAATTAAACAAAAGACAGTAAGTTAAAGGAGAATTGAAGATTCTTTGACAAAAATTCTCCAGTTGGTTTCATGTGACTAATATGCAAATGAACCACTCAATCACTTAATGTTCTTAAGTGCTTTAATTGCCTCTGGACTATGTATTCTAAGGCTGGGAAATCTGTTTCTTGTTTACCTGTGCCTCCTCCAGAAAGGTGGGAAAAGCCATGGTGTGTGGTGTGTCTCTTATAGTGGTTTCATTGAGTAACGCCCTTTGAAAGTTCCCTGCCAAGCACACTTGAAAAGTTCATCATGAAATTAACCCACTGAAGGTGTTTGRGGTAGAATCTCTGGGAGATGACTTGGATTATGTAAGAATGTGAGTTCATGGCCTCATGATGATACAGGTGACCTCCTAAGAAGAGACAGAGAAACTTGAAGGAATTAGAACTTGCTCCATCTACCTATTCCATACTTTCTGCCATGCCATGCCATGGCAAAAGGGTGGTACCAGTGTTGAGCAAAGGCTGGACTTCCCAATCCCATAACTATGACCTGAGAAAACTGCCACTCTTTAAAGGTTATCTACCCTCAGGTATTTTGTTATAGAAAGCAACATGGTCTGGGCATCTGTGGGGCTGCTATGGCTCTATAATCTCAAACTGAAGTCAACAGAGAACTCAGAAAGAACCCATTATCATGCAAGAAATGTTCATATATTTGTACATCTACAGACCAAGTGCTAGAATATTTGATATTTTGTACATTTTATTCTCAGTTTGGGATTTAATTGTTTATTGTTTGTTTTTGTTTTTTGTTTTTAGACATAATGAATACATTGATTCTTCTCTAGAAAACCATCAACATGATAATTTTGCTAACTAAAATATTATTAGAAAACCACAAAAGTAACACATTTTTCTGGCTAATATATTACAGAGAGAATACAAACATAAGAAGAGGATTACTTGGAACAACAGGTACAAGTGAGAGTGAAGAAACATTGTATGTAAAATAAATATTGTAAAATACATAAAGTTGAAAACAAAACTATCCACACAAATCTAGGAAAATGATATCTTTCTTGGGTACTTCAAGTAACCTGGAAGAATGTCTAGATTTGATTGATAAGATAYAAAATATTGGTATTTTTTTTGCACAATTATTCCTGTCTGAATGTTTGAATCCTGTGGGGTATACTGTTCAGTTAATGACAGGATATTTAATAGCCCCTATTTTTCCAGCTTACATTAGATATGAACAGCATCCCCACTGAGAGATAGAGAAAAATAACAAAAGTCTCCAATGGGCCTGGAAACTCCAGGGTGGGGCAACAGCAGGTTCACCCAACTTGATGAAATATAGATCTTTGCAATAGGATGGGTAAATGTGCCAATTGCATGACCATGATACATCTTTTGCGTACTGTTTCAGTTAGCCAATCATGTGAACCATGTTCTTATTTTCTTTTTTAATGGATCCTCCCTAGTGTGAATAAGATRCAATACAAAATTACCCACAGATCTCTCATGAAGTCCTTTTATTTTTTTATCTTTTACCCAYGGAATCTGGTAGATGGATMTTTAGAAGCATCTTTAGGCATTAGAGAGCAGCACAGGCCCAACCTTAGCATTCAGGACTGGAAATTCATGGAGAGTCACAGAGAAAGGTGCAGGGCAACCTTGGTGTTCTCCTGAGATGAGCTTCAGTTTAAAGCCATAGATCCATTCACTGGGGTCAGGGCCATCCACATCATGGTGGTAAATTGCAGTGGGCTTAGCTGAAAGTGAAGCCACTTTAGAGACTCCATATAATTCTCCTTTACCTCTCCTTCAACATTAGTATACATGTGCATGGACAAGCATAAATCGTAGAAAGCAAACTGGAAGAGAAGTAACCTATAGGTAAAGTACACATATAGCTAGAACAGTGTAAGAGAGACAGCTGATTCTGAGGTTGCATGAAGGTCTCACTTGGTAAAGGTCAGTCACATCAGGACAATGATGACTTTAGGTTTTTCAAAGAACAGCAAGTGTGTGCACAATACACATTAGGAGACAGGTTACTCTCTCCATCCCCAAACCCAACTCAGTGTATTCTCCATTTGTACAAATGTTTCTTTGTGAGATATCAGCAGTAATGTTTAAGGGCTGGCTTCCTGAGAAAGATTAGATGTGACTTCTAGGCACATAGAGGTAGGACTCATTCACAGAACTTTCACATGTCATATCTTGAAGGTGAAAAGGAGTTAACTCCACTCCCAGTGGCTTTTTCTTCTCTACTTTAGAGTTTCTCAGAACCCAAGAGCAAATTCTTAGCAGTAGACACCATAGATCACTGTGGACCAACGAACCACAAAATATGTTCCAATGTGTGGCAATCTCAGTTGATAAACTGTGAAGGCAAAGAAGCAGAAAATGAGCTTTGCACCTGCAGTCCATCAGCCAGTGGCAGGACTGCTTACTAAGTCTGTAACATTCTACCTCTGGTGCAGGACAGCGGGCTGAGGTCTGAATTACATATAGGGTGTGATGTTCACGTTTGACAATGAAATCACAGTGGGGTTTACYGTATAGATTGCCTGACTTCTTCATCCTTAGAAAAGTGTCAGTAACCCATTTTTGTAGACCCCATATGTGTTAGTTCTCAACACACACACAGCACAGGCACACACACACACACACACACACACACACACACACACACACACGAGAATGACAGCAAAGCATATATGTCTTCTATCACAAGTGTGGTACTTTTCAATGGAGTCAGGGTCTTTCCAAAACCCTAGTTGTCAAAACACCAAGGTTCAGTCTTTCCTTGTTGAACTCACACTCTGTCATTCCCAGCACCCTCATCCCCAAAGTTATACTGACACACTAATCTCTTCTGGCAGAGAAATAAAGGAACCACTGCTTTTCTCTGCAGCCCCAACTCCTTCCCACATTTCTGCTTAGAGGTAGCCTAGTCATGAGAATTCTGAGTACTTTACCGATTTGTTGAGTTAACCCCATCACACACATGTATCCATAAGCCAACTGCCAATTGTCTACCCACCTTGCATCCTCATGTCACCATTGTGTGTAATCTTACACATTCAAGCAATTTCTATTATTTCCTTAAGTTAGACTATAGCATCTGTTCTCTTTCAGAATAAGCAAGTACTCCCATAATCTAACTACTCCCCAAAACCTCATCTAGTATGCATGTTGTTGCTGTGGGTTTCTTCATTTTAAGCAGACATCCCAATCACTTTCCTGACATTAATCAATGAATTGCCAGTTTTCTCTGTCACCTTTATCCCATTTCTTCCTTTTGAAATGTGTTCTTAATGGATGAACTCTCTAGTACACATTGTTTTGCTATTGTTGTTTAGAGCATAGCCAAGGAGTGGTGTTTATTTTTGCATGACTGAAAATAATCTAAACTTAGCCACATAGTTTAATAGCAATTGACTGTGGAAATGGATTTTCTACTGTTTTGTCAGGAGCACAGTTATGAGTTTGTTCTTCCAAAGTTTTTACTTATTTTAAGATTTTTCTATTTACATTTTAGTTTATGTAATGGCGTTAACCTAATAAGGCAGTTTTTTTTAAAAAATCTTATTATTACTATGTGTGTGCCAAATGTCTGAAACAACAACGACGACAACGACGACGACAATGATGACAGCCACAACAACAAAAACATGCAAACTGCACATCCATCAATGTTTCAGAATTGTGTGTGTCACTTGATCCTTGATTGGTCAACTTTTACTTCACACTTTTGAACCTGTTTTCCTTCTGTGACATGTTCTTGCCCATGCCTTCGCATTTACTAGTACCTTAGCTGTGTCTATTCAAGGATTTCTCCTTCTTTTCGCATTTATTTTTCACCCTGTATTTGGAAGCTATATTCCAGAAATTTAAATGCACACTATTTCAAAACAAATGGATTTTGTAATCCTGCCAGATTACCCTCCATTTACATATATTTTGAATAATTAATAATATTCATTTAGAATCCATTTCTTGTGTCAGTATTCTCCCATTAAATACAATTTTTTTTTGTTTTTATAAAATTAGCATTCCTGAATTTCTTGACATGCATTGAAATGGGTTCGTCAGCCCTTGAGAATTGGGTTACTCTCACTGCCCTCAAAGAACAAGGGTTCCACTTGGTAAAGCTCAGATCAGGCAACAACTCTTCAAGTTCCTAAGGATTCAGCCATGTCCAGTCCTGGTCTGAGCTCCATCCTGGGTCTTGTTCCTTTACTCTTGCTTCTGCCAACAAAGCTACTTCTAATCAATCTGAAACAATCATTTTCACAAAGCCTTTAAAGTTTACAATCATGTTTTATTTGTTTGTCTATTCATTATGTTAGATCACCCATAGCACAGCACATGTGTGGGGCATAACTTGGAGGAGTCAGTCCTCTTCTCGTTCGTGTGAGTTCCAAGTATCACATTCAGGTAGTCATTTTGCCAGCGCCAAAGCACAAAAGAAACCCTTTACGCACAGATCATTGCTTCNACATTCTACCTCTGGTGCAGGACAGCGGGCTGAGGTCTGAATTACATATAGGGTGTGATGTTCACGTTTGACAATGAAATCACAGTGGGGTTTACTGTATAGATTGCCTGACTTCTTCATCCTTAGAAAAGTGTCAGTAACCCATTTTTGTAGACCCCATATGTGTTAGTTCTCAACACACACACAGCACAGGCACACACACACACACACACACACACACACACACACACACGAGAATGACAGCAAAGCATATATGTCTTCTATCACAAGTGTGGTACTTTTCAATGGAGTCAGGGTCTTTCCAAAACCCTAGTTGTCAAAACACCAAGGTTCAGTCTTTCCTTGTTGAACTCACACTCTGTCATTCCCAGCACCCTCATCCCCAAAGTTATACTGACACACTAATCTCTTCTGGCAGAGAAATAAAGGAACCACTGCTTTTCTCTGCAGCCCCAACTCCTTCCCACATTTCTGCTTAGAGGTAGCCTAGTCATGAGAATTCTGAGTACTTTACCGATTTGTTGAGTTAACCCCATCACACACATGTATCCATAAGCCAACTGCCAATTGTCTACCCACCTTGCATCCTCATGTCACCATTGTGTGTAATCTTACACATTCAAGCAATTTCTATTATTTCCTTAAGTTAGACTATAGCATCTGTTCTCTTTCAGAATAAGCAAGTACTCCCATAATCTAACTACTCCCCAAAACCTCATCTAGTATGCATGTTGTTGCTGTGGGTTTCTTCATTTTAAGCAGACATCCCAATCACTTTCCTGACATTAATCAATGAATTGCCAGTTTTCTCTGTCACCTTTATCCCATTTCTTCCTTTTGAAATGTGTTCTTAATGGATGAACTCTCTAGTACACATTGTTTTGCTATTGTTGTTTAGAGCATAGCCAAGGAGTGGTGTTTATTTTTGCATGACTGAAAATAATCTAAACTTAGCCACATAGTTTAATAGCAATTGACTGTGGAAATGGATTTTCTACTGTTTTGTCAGGAGCACAGTTATGAGTTTGTTCTTCCAAAGTTTTTACTTATTTTAAGATTTTTCTATTTACATTTTAGTTTATGTAATGGCGTTAACCTAATAAGGCAGTTTTTTTTAAAAAATCTTATTATTACTATGTGTGTGCCAAATGTCTGAAACAACAACGACGACAACGACGACGACAATGATGACAGCCACAACAACAAAAACATGCAAACTGCACATCCATCAATGTTTCAGAATTGTGTGTGTCACTTGATCCTTGATTGGTCAACTTTTACTTCACACTTTTGAACCTGTTTTCCTTCTGTGACATGTTCTTGCCCATGCCTTCGCATTTACTAGTACCTTAGCTGTGTCTATTCAAGGATTTCTCCTTCTTTTCGCATTTATTTTTCACCCTGTATTTGGAAGCTATATTCCAGAAATTTAAATGCACACTATTTCAAAACAAATGGATTTTGTAATCCTGCCAGATTACCCTCCATTTACATATATTTTGAATAATTAATAATATTCATTTAGAATCCATTTCTTGTGTCAGTATTCTCCCATTAAATACAATTTTTTTTTGTTTTTATAAAATTAGCATTCCTGAATTTCTTGACATGCATTGAAATGGGTTCGTCAGCCCTTGAGAATTGGGTTACTCTCACTGCCCTCAAAGAACAAGGGTTCCACTTGGTAAAGCTCAGATCAGGCAACAACTCTTCAAGTTCCTAAGGATTCAGCCATGTCCAGTCCTGGTCTGAGCTCCATCCTGGGTCTTGTTCCTTTACTCTTGCTTCTGCCAACAAAGCTACTTCTAATCAATCTGAAACAATCATTTTCACAAAGCCTTTAAAGTTTACAATCATGTTTTATTTGTTTGTCTATTCATTATGTTAGATCACCCATAGCACAGCACATGTGTGGGGCATAACTTGGAGGAGTCAGTCCTCTTCTCGTTCGTGTGAGTTCCAAGTATCACATTCAGGTAGTCATTTTGCCAGCGCCAAAGCACAAAAGAAACCCTTTACGCACAGATCATTGCTTCCGATTTCCCCAGTCACTGTTCGAAGAGCCCATGATACTTGGATTTATTTACTCTCTTTACCCTTCTTTTCCTGCTTCTCTCTTCCCCATCCTTCATTCATTAAAAGTCAGTATTATATATTCAGAGGGGCCCTTGGGTTCTACTTGTAAAAGTGCTGTATCTGATGCACTTCTTATAGTATGCACATTGTGTGTGTATCAGCAGTATACCATGGTGATATATCAATATACGAGTTAAATTGGACAGATTCTTACTGTGGCTTTCCACTACTCTGTCCTGTCTTCTGTGATGTTGCTTTGGTAGAGGAGTGCCCAGTGTCTTGGTTTGATGTGATGCATTGCTGTAGTCTCATTGGTCAGATTCTTTCGTAGGACAAGTGTTTCCTCTGAATTCTGTCTGTCACTCATCGCTCTGTTTTATGTCATGTGCTTCTGTGTCTACTTAGTAACTGTAGAGAATTCAGATGAATTGCTTGGAATAGATTCTCGTGCAAATGCACATGTATAAGTATATAATATAACTCTGTGGACATGTCTGTGCATGTCTGAGGTTGTGTGCATGTCTCCCAGACATTGCCCTTTATGTATTGGCTTTCGTAACTTCAGTTTCTCTATCAGCCAGCCATGTTCATACCTCTGGAAGCTGCATGTCACATTTTTTTAAAGACATGTTTCTCTCTTCCTCTTTCATAACAGCTCTAATACTCTTTAAGTGTAAACAAACCATTGGCCCTTCAAGGTCCCTCTTGTGTCTCTTTCTGTCTCCATTGTGCTGTTTTCTAGAGAGTGACACAGATCTGAACTTCCATTCCCTATTTGCTTCAGTGTCCTGGTTGGTTCCTCCTTCCTGTCGAATGTTGAACAGAAGCTAGGATACTGCAGGTCTTCCTGCTGACCCTGTGCAGCTGAAGGATGCCCTGGACTAGCTTAGACTGGATAAGTGTTTCTTGCTACTTTTGGCAGGAGTTAGGTGGGAAACTGAAGGCACCTCCTCAGTGCCCTCAGCTCACCTTCTGGACAAAGCCTCTCAGTATTTCTGCCATAAAAATTCTGCACAGACTGCCTTATATACTTCTCTGATTACACAACATCTGTCCATTCCACACTTTTAATACCCCAACCCATTAAGTCATTGTCTTGGTAAGGTTTTCCTTCAATGTTTGGATATCAGATTATAGTACAGAAGGTAACACTACTGACTACTACATCAATTGTGCATCTTTAAAAAAAATGTTTTTATTCAATTGACTTCCTGATCACAGCCCCTCCCTCCTTTCTTCCCAGTCCTACTCTTACAACTCCCTCCCTCATTGCCCCTCCCATTATCCTCAGAGAAGGGGAACCCCCTTTGGGTACCACCGCAGCCTGGGACATCCAGTCCTAGAAGGCCTAGGCACATCCTCTCCCACCGAGGCCCAACCAGGCAGTCCACTTAGTAGGAAGGGGATCCAATGACAGAAAACAAAGACTGAGACAGCCCCCACTCTACTTGCTAAGAGACCCACATGTGAACCAATCTGTGCATTTGCTACAAATGTGTAAGGTGCCTAGGATCAGCTCCTGCATGCTCCCTGGTTGGTGGCCCAGTCTCTGTGAGCCCCCATGGTACCAGGTTAGTTGACGCTATGCATCTTCTTCTCATGTCCTTGACCTCTCTAACTTGCTCACTTCTATCTCCTACTCTTCCACAAGACTCCCCAAGCTCTGCCTGCTGTTTGGCTGTGGGTCTCTGCATCTGTCTCTATCAGCTGCTGGATGAAGCCTCTCAGGGAACAGTCATGTTAGGTTCCTGTCTGCCAGCATAGCAGAGTATCATTAATAGTGTCAGGGGTTGGTTCTCTCACATAATATAGGTCTCACAAATTGGAGAAGTCAGTGGTTAGCTGTTCCCTCAGTCTCTGCTCCATCATTATCTCCGTACATCGTGTAGGCAAAACAAACTTGGGGATGAAGGTTTTATGTGTTGGTTGATGACCCGTCCCTCCTCTAGGAGTCCTGCCTGGCTATAGGAGGTGGCCACTTTAGTCTCTATATCCCCRGCTGGTAGGAATCTCAGGTGGAGTAACCCCTATAGACTATAGACTCCCCTTAGCCTCCTCTGTTCCAGGCCTTCAGCTAGAAGCCAAAGATTTCCCTGCGTTTTCCATTCTCACTTGTAGCCCTTTCTGTCCCCTTCTTTCCTGATCAACATCCCATACCCATTCTCTTCTGCCTGATTCCCTGTCTCCATCTACCTCTGATGTCTGCTTTGTTTCCCTATCTGAGTGAGATTCATGGCATTCTCCATTGGGACCTTCTTATTACCAGTTTCTTTGGGTCTGTGGATTATAGTACACTATCCTGCATTTTATGGCTAATGTCCACTTATACATGCAACATACCTTATGTTTCTCTCTGGCTCTGGGTTACCTCACTCAGGATGATACTCTCAAGTTTCATCCATTTGCCTACAAAATTCATGATGTCTTTGTTTTTAATAGCTGAATAGTATTCCATTGGGTAGAATAGGACAGAATGGCAGCCTACAGATTGGGAAAGGATCTTTACCAACCCTACATCCAACATTTGGCTAATATCCAAAATTTACAAAGACYTCTAGAAGGTAGACACCAACAAACCAAATAACCCAATTTGAAAACACCGTACAGAGCTAAACAGAGTTCTCAACAGAGGAATCTTAGGTGGCCAAGAAGCACTTAATGAAATATTCAACTTCCTTACTCATCAGGGAAATGGAAATCAAAACAACCTTGAGATTTCACCTCMAATGCATCAGAAGTGCAAAGAACAAAAATTCAAGTGACAGCACATGATGGCCATGATGTAGAGCAAGGAAAACACTTCCTTGTTGATGGGAGTGTAAACTTGTACAACGATTTTGGAAATTAATTTGGTGGTTTCTCCTCAAGACCACTCCTAGGCATATACACAAAAATTACCATAGGGACATTTGCTCAACTATGTTCGTAGCAGCTTTATGTAGCTATAAGTAGAAGCGGGAAGCAACCTAGATGTCCCTCACCTGAAGAATGGACAAAGAAAATGTGGTTCACCTACACGATGGACTACTTATTCAACTGTCCATCTTGATGAGATCGGTTTAGCTCTTCTTGTATTCCATTGCCGATGGATACTTTAATAAGGATTCTGTCTTAGGGTTTTAGTGCTATGAAGAGATACCATGACCAAGGCAATTTTTATAAGGACAACATTTAATTGGGCCTGGCTTACAGGTTCAGAGGTTCAGTCTATTATCATCAAGGCTGGAACATGGCAACATCCAGGCAGGCATAGTGCAGGAGGAGCCGAGGGATCTATGTCTTCATCTGAAGATGGCTAGCCAGCTAGGATGAAGGTCTTAAACCCCACACCCACAGTGACACACCTACTCCAACAGGGCCACATCTAATAGTGCCATTCCCTAGGCCAAGCCTATACAAACCATCACATTCCACTTCCTGGCCTCTATAGGCTTTTTCGAACATATGAGTCTAGGAGGCCACACCTAAACATAGTATAATGCAAAATACATTTAGTCCAACTTTAAAGGCCCCCATAGTTATATCAATCTCAATAATGTTAAAAGTCCAAAGTTCAAAGTTTCTTTTGAGATTCATCTGATCATTTAACTATAATCTCCAAATCAAAGCAGGAAACAAGCTGGACAAACTACAAACTTTGCATCTCCATGTTTTATTTCAAGGAGGTCTTCACATTACCAACTACATTTTCATCTTTGTTGACTATAACAAACGTCTTTCTCCTGGGACGGTTCCACTCCCTGTTAGCAGCTTTCCTCAGCAGATAGCCCATGGCTCTGGCATCTCAAACATCTTGGGGTCTCCAAGGCAATTTCAATGTTACAGCTTCTTGTTTCAATGTCTGGGATCCACACGTGATCTTCTGGGTTCCTTCTAAGGGTTGGAATCCCTTCTCTAGCTCTGCCCTCTGTAGCATTCTAAGCTCAGGTTGATCCACTCCACTGCTGCTGCTGTTCTTGGTAATAATCCCATGGTACTGGCATCTCCAATACATTGGAGTCTTCTGCTACAACTAGGCTTCACCAATAGTCTCTCATAGGCTCTCTTCATGGTGCCAAGCCTCAACTTCTTTGCATGACCCCTTCAGTTCAGGGCCATCAACTACAACTGGGGCTGTACCTTCACCAATCGTTTTCCCTGGTCTCTCGAAAGATCTCTGCCTCAGCTGTTCCTCATAACCCCATAATGCCTTCAAAACCAGTACCATCTGGGTGACTCTTACACATTACCAAATACAGCTGCAGCATGAGGTATAACCTTGGCTATCTCTGGAACACAGATTATTTGTGCTCTCAGAAAATTTCACCTCAGTGATGCTGGTCTCTTCTTAATCACCACTAATTTCTTAGCTCCAGCTAACTAGCATCAATTGTCCCAGTAGTGCCTTCTATTCTGCATTCAAAAGCCAGAGCCATGTGTTCAAAGCTGCTGAGTTCTGCTGCTTGATGGGGCTGGAACCTGGCTCCTCTTTTTCTATTATATTGTCACCAGTTTACTGTTTTCCAATTCCTCCACACCTAAGCTTGGCTGTCCTGCAACTTGTTCTGTAGATTGATTTTGAACTCAAAGATCTGCATACCTGTTTCCTAAGGACTGGGATTAAAGGTGTGGTCCACCAAGTTTTTCTTCACCTAGAACTTGCTGTGTTCTAGGCTGGCCTTGAACTCAGAGATGTGCTTGTCTTTGCCCCCTGGGATTAATCGCTTRTATTAAAGTGCCTGGACCTAAACTTAGCTGGGTGGAATCTTGCCCCAAGCACTGTACTCCCATGATTCAATTTAATATCCTTGAACATAGATTTCAGCTTTATTTCACTTCCTGGTGTCCCTTTGATATCATATATTTTATATTTTTCCCTTCTAAGCTTGCTATACTTGTTCAAAATGTTCTTCATGAGACTTAACCAGAGAACGAAGTCTCTGCTGGGCTTTTTAGAGATTTCCTTTGTCAATATAAATAATATAAATCTCTTTACCTTAGCCTCAGCTAGACTCTATATACAAGGGGAAAATGTAGTCACATTCTTCATCACAATCCCACAAAATAAGTCTCTAGGCCACAAATTAAAATTCTCCACTGAAACCTCAGCAGGGGGGGCAGGTCTGATCATTTCAAAATTCAGTAACAATGTCCTTTATATTCCTACTAGGATAGCCCATTAAGTACCACTTAAAGTGTTCCAATGTTTTCCAAGTTCAAAGTCCCCAAATCCACATTCTTTCAAACAAAAGCATGGTTCGGCCTATTACAGCAATGCCCCAGTTGCTGGTACCAACTTCTCTCTTGGTTAGGGTTTTAGTGCTGTGAACAGACACCATAAACAAGGCAAGTCTTATAAGAACAACATTTAATTGGGGCTGGTTTGCAGGTTCAGAGTTCAGKTCATTATCATCAAGGCTGGAACATGGCAACATCCAGGCAAGCATGGTGCAGGAGGAGCTGAAAATTTCTCATTTTGTTCCAAAGGTAGCTAGGAGAAGATTCATTTCCAGGCAGCTAGGAGGAGGGTCTTAAAGCCCATGCCCACAGCAACACTCCTACTTCAACAAGGCCACACCTACTCCAACAGGGACACAACTTCTAATAGTGCCACTCCCTGGGCCGAACATATATGAAACATCACAGATGCAAAGTTGATCAGTTACCTGGCCTTTGTTTTGTTGGACTTCTGTCTGAGGTGCAGATTGTCAAAGTCCAGACCTGAAATAGGGACCCCCTTTTAACTTATCTTGATTGCAAGGGCTCTCTCAGTGTACTTTCCATTGTATCCTTGGCTTCCTCCATGATTCTAGAGCCTCTACTCATGCTGAAGGATGCCTAAACTTTATATATATATATATATATATATATATATATATATATA
>BDUI01001367.1:121800-133465 GCA_002335545.1 Apodemus speciosus
ATGGGTGAGGAGAGTTGTTTCAGAGCGCCAAGAGAGTGGATGGAGGTAAGTCCAGGTTATGTCTGTGCTGGTGTGCTTCCTACAACTTTTCTCATCATGGTTTTTTGCTTACCAAGTCCCTGTACCCCAACCATCCATATTCCCCTCTCTGCATCTCTGCCACCTCTTTTTCTATCTGCTGAGAGAGGAAATGTCATGCACGGAGCTTGGGGCTGGAGCCAGTGTCAAAGACCAGTGTCACAGTCAATGTCCTCAGAATGTAAAGAGTTGCCCCAAATAAACAACATGCAGGGCCAGCCCCTCCCTTACATTGAGTAGCTACAACTTACAAAGTGCTCCTCCATTCCAACCTTTGCTATATATCATTTAAAAAAAGCCAGCAAAATAAATACAGAAAATATCATTTTCTCAAGCCAAAAAAATAATAATAATGCACTGGATTTTGAACATTCTCTTCAGATCTCATCCACATCATCACAGATACTGCTAAATTCTAATCAAAGAGAATATACATTTCTCTATTATTCATTTGGCTAACATTTTTCTGTAGTGTTCTGCAATTTTATATACCTTGCTCATAACCAATGTTTCTTCCAAACATATACTATAATCCATCATTTCTGCTAGTCAGAGACAGATTATTCTCAAAATCTTTTCTAAGCTCACTTTATGCGCTACTCCCTAAAGACATTTACAATATGCATTTGATAATGAACTCCTAGGTCTCTGATTCTTGTTTCAGTGTGTGTTGATTAGGTCTTTATTCCTGTGACTAAAATAACTGACAGAAACAATTTACAGGAGGTGAAACTTCTTCTGGTCTCTGGTTTAGAAGTTTGTGTCTGCAGTTGCCTGGCTCTGTGCCGAATACCATGGCATCCCCTGGTACCGGAGTACCATGGCATCCCCTTGGTACCTGAATACCATGGCATACCCTTGGTACCTGAGTACCATGGCATCCCCTTGGCACCTGAGTACCATGGCATCTCCTTGGTACCTGAGTGCCATGGCATCCCCTTGGCACCTGAGTACCATGGCATCTCCTTGGTACCTGAGTACCATGGCATCCCCTTGGTACCTGAGTACCATGGCATCCCCTTGGCACCTGAGTACCATGGCATCCCCTTGGTACCTGAGTACCATGGTGCTGAATCTGTCGCAGAGGAGAGCTGTTCACCTCATGCACCATGAAGGCATAGTAAAGAAGACAGGAAGTGACCAGCTAACACAGCTTTGAGGACCCTCTTCCAGTGRCCTCCTTCTTCCTGCTAAGCCTCTATCCTAAAGTCCCCATGACCTCCCCAAATAGTAATGCCACYAGGGGACCAGACATTCAAAGCAGGAGCCTGGAGTGGTKTTCATATTCCAGAAGCAATACTATGGACTGGAGGAACAGACAGAATATAGCGATTATACATGTGCAAAGAAGCATGCCTGATCTTATCCTCAGGTCCATTCCCAAATTTGGGATGTCCAAATTACATCATCTGCCTTTCTGTAGCATCRAGAGTGGTAGCACCCTCTCGATCAGCCTGCAGCAAGTTGATTGAAAACAGCTTACAATCTTCTTTACTGACTGCTCTGTGTTTACTAATAATGTGAGAACTCAMTTTTGCAAAGGGGACCGTGTGAGCATGCTCACTTTCCAAGACACAGTGCAAATATTACATCTCTGTTTTGTGAGTACCTTCATCCTAAGATAGAGAGAGGTAGGACCTAATATGCCATCTGCTTACNAGAGTGGTAGCACCCTCTCGATCAGCCTGCAGCAAGTTGATTGAAAACAGCTTACAATCTTCTTTACTGACTGCTCTGTGTTTACTAATAATGTGAGAACTCAMTTTTGCAAAGGGGACCGTGTGAGCATGCTCACTTTCCAAGACACAGTGCAAATATTACATCTCTGTTTTGTGAGTACCTTCATCCTAAGATAGAGAGAGGTAGGACCTAATATGCCATCTGCTTACRTGCCAGGACACGGACCAGCCTAGCAATAACAGCCAACCCTCACCCTGGCAATTGTCTTCTAAACAGGTCAGAAGATGGTGACTTGTTTTCCAGAGCATATAAATGGGCTATTTTTATTCTTTTTTTCCTTATCTGTTTGCTTTTATGTACAGGGCCTATTTAGCCTGGAGTTTGCTCTACAGGGATCAAAGATACAGAGAAAGCCTCCTGACAAAGGTGCTCTCAGGTCTTTTGTCACTACTCAAGGACAGAGAGAACAACYGAGTTAAGACACAAAGACTGAACAAAGATTCAAGAACTGGGATTGAGAACWTGGAAAGAGCACGCTGACAAGGAGAGTGCTGGAGCAGGRAGAAAAGCCATGGCCAGGAGGGAGGAAACAGGCCAGTGGCATTCAGGAAAGCTTCACCTTCCTCACACAGCACGAAGGGAAACCAGAACAAGCAGGATGGTCCAGGGTGTCAAGTGAACAGAGGGCTCGGGGCAGGACATGTGTGCTGTAGGCTGTGATGTGGAACTGTCCAGGTGATGCTGAAGAGTGCTGACATCCTTCCAAAGGAGTAAGAAAACTCCTAGAGTCCCTCAGTGAAAGAAACAACAAGGCTTAAATGCATATGCGTTTCTAATAATAAATTAGACACAGGAAGATAGTAACCATATAACTGATGATTAATCATGGCACTAATAACAGCACACATGACAACAAAATGTCAGGCTTGCTATTGTATATTTGAACCAATATTAACTGTAGTGATTACTTTAACACAATCCCTGTAATAGGGGACAACGGATACAATAGCTAAGGCAGACATCTCATTAGGACGACAGTAAGTTCTAGTACTTGATGGTACTAAGTTGGGTTATAGAAATTGGGTCCGCTGGACTGGTGGAGGGTTTGCCACCATCCAGGATGGAGCAGGACAGACAGAAGTATCTGACACTATAAGTACATGGACACTCACATATGCACACTCATGCAGGAACACAAGCACACATGTACATACACATGTGCCCACACACATGAAAACACACACTTAATTAAAATTAAACCACATATTGAGGGATGAYTCTGAATCCAGGCTGGCTTATAGTTAATAAATACTCAGTGTATCTTCCCAATGGCAGTYACCACACACATTTCAGAACCATTTTCAGGTTGCAGTGTTCTGTGGTGGGATGCACATGGACTTGGTCTTCCCATCACCACTGAGATGGCTCCACAAAGAATCAGTATATTCTGGCCTGGGAGAATCCCTGAACTAGAAGCCAGATACCCTGACCATCCCCATGGGAAGATGAGAAGTGGAGTCTGTAGGGGGTGAGATCTGAGTCTACCTGAGGGAAACAAGAACTAATAATAATAAGAGTTGTTTAGAATTAGTTTGTTCTTCCTGTTCCAGTAAGATCAAATTCTGACTCTGACATAGAAGCAAAGACCTCCAGRGTCTGTTCATAGGAGAACGATTCTGTGAGCCACATCACTACCCCAAAGGCAGACAAGGTTCCAGACCAGGCATAGCTTTCCTTCTTCAGGCTGAAACTCCTAGAGATGGCCCATCCTTACCCTCAGCCTCAGATTCCCTGCAAGGGAACCAAAGTGAAGCAAGGAGAACRTAAGAATCCTGCAACAATAGTGTAGGTAGGAAACTAGTTAAACACACTGTGGAGTTACAATAGAAYGCACAGTTCAGCTTTCTCCTGGAACAGCAAAGGGAACCAATAACCAAGAAAATAACCACAGCTACTCAGGTCCTCATAATCAGAGGCAAAGAAGCCAAAGAGGAAAAGTKGTCACATGACCCTGCTTTGAAAGTAGACTTGGTGAGATTGACCCACTCTCTTAGGGCTTCTATTCCTGTACAAACATCATGACCAAGAATCAAGTTGGGGAGGAAAGAAAGGGTTTATTCAGCTTACACTTACACGTTGCTGTTCATCAACAAAGACAGGACTGGAACTCAAGCAGGTCAGAAAGCAGGAGCTGATGCAGAGGCCATGGATGGGTGTTTCTTACTGGCTTGCTTCTCCTGGCTTGCTCAGCTTGCTTTCTTATAGAACCTGGGACTGCCAACCCAGGGATGGCACCACCCACAATGGTTGCTCTCCTCTTGATCACTAATTGAGAAAATGCCTTATGGTTGGATCTCATGGAGGCGTTTCCTCACCTGAAGCTCCTTTCTCTGTGATAACTCCAGCTTGTGTCAAGTTGACACAAAACCTGCCAGTACACCCACAGAACCTATGAAAAATCCAAACACATGAGTTCCCACTCTGGCACCCACCAGAATCAGAGACACACAGTCAGGGAGGAAATCGAGTTCACTGCCTGCTGCTAGTGCTGTTAAATGTTGCGGGGTAGGTGCTAGTAAGATACGCTGGTGAAGAAAGTTGTGAAGTTAGTCAAGACCAGAGAGAAAGGGGACGTACCCTCAGTGGGGTGAACAAAACCTGGTAATTGGCGGACATAATTGCGGATAAAATCTACTTGCAGACGGGCTCAAGGTGAAACGTTCTGGAAGGAATAAATTAAATGCCTCATCTAGGCTGAAGGGCTCTGAATTAGTCGGCGCCTCCTGAGAATAAGATCTAAAACTCATCACAGCTCAGTGAGAACATCTGCTCTGTGCACAGTCCCAGTCAGAAGGAGGAACAAGATGTCAGGCTGCATGAAGGAGCAAGATGAAAGATGCATGAATGCTGTGAGTCACCGCAGTGAGAACGCCTTACATAATCCTTTGTAAAATCCAAGAGAAGAGAACATGAAAGAGGGGGTGGGACAGCAGTAACAGGGGTCAACGGGCTGTGCATATGTTAAGACTTCAAAACACGGGGGAGAGAAACAAGTCGAAGCATCCCCGGCTTTCAATTTCTATAAATGGATGACAGAACGTGGTGTATGTGAGAGACCAAAGTAAGCCCGAGCCATCCTCACTCAGGAAGCGATTGCAGGAGACAAAATGTCATGGAATTCCAGGGAAGACATATTTCAGGCGAAGTCAGTGTGCGCGTTTCCTTCTAGGGAAAAGGGTTTGATTTCTGCAGGTGGTGAGCAGCTTCAGCAGAGACCGTGCTTTTGGGGATGGGGGCGGAATGGGGATGAGGCTTCAGGGGTTTCTGTCCGCACATCTGGCCCACACCATACTACAAAGTCCATAGAGAGCCTCGGTTCAGGGTGGTGTGCTGCATTTTCCACTTCCCCTCAGGGGACAAACCGGCTCTGGCCCCTGTACGCATGCGCATGCACAGACTCCCTCCTTCCTCCCCTCACACCCCCCCCCCCCCCCCCCCCCGCTGCCTCAGCAAGTTAGACACAGATGAGCTTCGTTCTTCTTTTTTGGTGGGCTCCTTTCCTCAGAAGCCGCTGGGGATTTCATACACCCAAGTCTTGTTACTTTGGTTCTCCCTGTGTGACACCATGTTGATTTTTATTCTATGCAATGACTCCTCCATGGAGATGTGTCCTAGTTTACCTGTGATTGACAAAGGAGAGATTGCCATGGAAGCATTTGACTTACCATAACTGTCTCATTAGAAGCCTGGTTCTCTCAGATATTCTTTTATGAGATAGGGCCTCCGTGACTATCATGCTGTGCCTCACTTGCCAGAACTAAGCTCAGCTCTTGGCTGTGGAAGCTATGAGCACCCATGCTAGTCTTCTGGGGACAAGCTCGTGCCACTATAGTTTGGGAAACTAATGAATCAGATAGTCTGCGTGCTAGAATCAAATCTTAATGTCTAATAGCCTCAAACCTCACACTCCCTTGGGCCATTATATCCTAATACAACAGCAGGCATCTGTTGCCAACAGATTCTGTTGCTCGCTGGATCACTAGAGTACTCCCAGCCTGAGCTCCTTTCTTCCCTCTGCACTCGAAAGTTTGCCAGACAACTCTGTAAATTTCTATGACTTTGATGATCTGATTTTGTATCTTGGTGTTGCTTTTTCTGTACACAGAAGCAGAAGGGACATGCTGTGAATTTTAAACCCAAGCAGTGGGCATGGTAAAAGTTTCATCTGGCCTTTTAATCTCTGTCTCCATCAAAGGTATGGCTTTAGAAGGTCATAGCCAAGTATGCCTACTGATCACATGAGGAGACTGGTGTAGCTGACAGTCATATAGTTCATGTGAATTAAAACTATTCCTGTTCATCCTTCTCCACACTTCTATGGTAGCCAAAGGTAACTCAGTACTGGGCTAGTGGGGTCCTGGCATAATCACAGACTTTAGAAAAATAATAAATTGGTATTTTTGTATTTATTTGGATATGTACATATGCATTCCATGGCATAGATATGGTGGTAGAGGACAACCTGYAGGAATCAGTTCTCTCCTTCCTGGGGACTTAACTCAGATCATAATTCTTCGCCACAAGTGCCTTTATCCACTGAGCCAAATATCGGGCTTATTACAAGAGCTAGCAGGTGGTATCCTGAAGTACTTAACTGTTTTCCTCTCTCCATTTGAATTCAGATGGCTTGGCTTTTAGTAGAGATTCAGAAAATAGTTTGAATGATGGGATTAGTCACTTAGTCAATCAGTTTTGGCCATCAAATGGTTCTGAGTTTAAACTGTCATGTTTTGATCATTTCAAATACTGGTTGGATAAAATCACATATACCCTTACATACACATACATACATGCATGCACATGGTGTGTGACCACAAATGACTCCATGTGAGAACTCTATACAGCCATGTTCTTGGCACATGGGGGCGGGGTGTGGCAAGGATGCTTCTCTCCATGGGATTCATAAAGAGCAGTGGCTGCTACTTTGAGAGTGTTTGCTATAGCTGTTTTTCACTGCACTGTTGCAGAAACTGCATGTGGAGAGTCCTTTTGCTCTCCTTTTGTGTTCTCAAATACCAAAAGTGCTGCTTGTGATCAGGCCACACCCTCCACAGAAATATGTTGAATTGATTCAACCTTCAACAACTAACTTTTCTGGAAAGGATTGGTACTTTGTATCAATAGAAGACCTTAAGGTTAAGCTGCATTTTTAAATTTGCCATTTCCAGAATAGTAAGCAGAAAATTGAAGAATTTGGAAATTAGACATAACTAATTTATTAAAGGCTGGCATTAGACTATTGAGAGTTTTCTCTGTGGTCTAGAGCCCAGACCTTCTCAGGACTGGTTCATGCTTACAGAAAGAGAGCTATACTGTGAAGGAAACTTTCTCATCAAGGTTCTTCCTTATTGAACCACCTGCCGAACCATCTCCTTAGTCATACCCAGAGCTGGGGGGCTAACCCAGTCATCACAGATAAAGTGGGAATCATTCCTCTCTTGGCTCCTCTGTGACATCCAAACCTACTCTTGGACTAGGAACTGCTGACAACTGTGACTAGTACCTGAGACTTTTCCATTCATTCCTGAGTCTAACTCTGGCACAGTAGTGTCTGCCTCTGCCAATTATTTTAATAAAATGTGAAGGCAGTTCTTTCTTGTAGTGAAAAATATATGAATATAGCCTGAGTGTAGTATGCTTTCTTTAAAACGTGATTCCTCTCTCTGTTCTGTCTGTTCACCATCAGGAGCCCACTCCCTCGAGAGGTGTTTCTTTGCTCCTAGGTCCATGCCTTCCCCTGTTCAGGAGGATGTGTCACCCACAGAGGTTCCCTTGCTTCTGGCTTCTATGCCTCCCTGGACAGGAAGAAAAGGATAGTTGGAAGAGAAATTCTAGCCTCCCTCTGCCTCAGTGTGTATTCTCACCCAGAAGATCTGGCTTGCTCACTGCTGCTTCTGGGAAACAGCATGGCAGCCTACCTGCAACTTCAACTTCTGGGCCGTCTGTTACACATCTTGCTAGTTTATCTAAGTTGGAGCTGGAGGGCCTTCCTGACCTGCTCAGCTGCTGGCTACCCTGCCTGGTACCACCAAGCCCATCGGCAGTGTCCCTCTGTAATGATTTCTGATTCCTCCTCTCTGTCAGTAATACCCCAGGGCACTTTTGTATTCTGGCTAGTCCTCTCTGGCATAAACCAGCTATTCCTCATCATTACTCCAGAGGAGACTGAGTGCCAGAAAAATATAAATGTCTCATAGCAATTGGGTGTGGTAGTACAAACCTGCGATCCTCGATAGCCTGGAGGATGAGACAAGACAGGCAAGAGTTTGAGACCAGCTCATACCCCACAGCAAGACATCCCAATAAAACCAATGAAAAACAAACAGAGAAGGCATTATCAGCCATAACCCTAAGCCCCAGATGAGTCTTGGTGAGAAGCATGTGCATAGAACATAGTGGCTGAGGTTTGCAGCCATGTTTCTGAGCCTCTTGTGATCACTGTGCTCCTGCCTTGGCTTATGACCATGGTGAAGGCTTTTTCATCTCACGAGCAAGGGAGGACTACTCTATGATGCCAGCAGCTGCAGACAGGGATTAAATGTGATGACCCTTGTTTCTTGGGGACTGGCAATAATAATTCCTCTGTAACCATGTTAGATGGGTCAGTGGACAGCAGTTGACCTAGAAATGGTAAAGCATACCCAGTTAGGAGGTATGCAGCTGGGATCATTGACTATGGAGCTTAAGGTTGAGAAGGTAGGACTTAGAAACATGTCAGCTGAGGAGCCATTTCTGGGCACTATAACTAATTCAAAATGGAGGACGGTCCATGCTGCCAGCTGCAGCTCCTAGGGTTGATCTCACTGCTTCCCAGTACACATACATCCATTGTCATGATACCAATTTTGGACAGTTGCAGACTCAGCCCATTTTTGTTTCTTTTCTCATCCCATCTTACCTTGTGCCTTGTGATTCTTTGGGGAATATTCATTGTTTTAATGAAGCAAGAATGCTAAGACTGGCCATCCCAACATCCACCTCAAGGATTCCAGACCATGTCTGAGTAAAAGGAATCAATATTGGTTAATAAGCCCGATCAGTATTATTGGTATTTTTTTACAACTCTGGTGCACCTCATTTTATGTACAGATTGCCTATGAAAACTTGGACTRAGGTCTTGTCTGGACAATGCCGTACATAGCCACTCAAATTAATAATGTGCCAGAATTATCTTACTCTTAATGCAGCTGGCTCTATATTGACTCTGTAAATTGAATTTACTGCAAGGTGCTATTGACAGCTGGGTCTCTGGCATATGTAATGGATTTGAATGGAGACAGGGTAGTGTCTTATGCCTTGAGCAAAATGCTGATAACCTATCATTTTCATAAAAAGTGGGGAAATGCTTTGTCTATCGCCATTCCCTCTCTTGGTAGATTAAATCAACACAAGAGGTGGCTGCAATCTGCCGAATTCACCTCTATGTTGGGAAGAAAAGGTGACTATCCCAGGCAGCCTGTAAAACAACTGTTGGCAGACTCATCCAATGTGCAGTTTGGGAATCCCCCTGCATCTCAAGGAAGTGTTTTTGTCTCAAGGAGTACAATTGTGCCCCGTGAATTTGATTTGAATGTAATGAAAATTCTCATAAATGTGTATGTCCAATGCTAGAGCTAGAGACACTGCCTTCTACATTTAAACTGCTTTACTTCAGGCATGACGGGGTTATCCAGGAACCTGTTCTGTCACCTTGTTGACTTGGGAAAGAGACTACTTCAGGGCAAACAATATAGACCACCATAATGACTGGCTATTTCTCCTGTGGGGCTCACGGGTATGAGTCAACCAAAGAGGCTCTTAAGAAAGAGAGCTTTTTTTCTTGGTTCTTGGTATAAAATGCTTAGAAGACATAACCATCCTCACTATCTAACTGATTTTAAGACATTTCTTCACACATGGTCTTTGAAATAATATAACCCAGTTTACATTGAGGTCCAAGGCCAACTAAAAGCCATGCTGTGTATTAGGAGTGAAGACTTGCTGGGAGGGATCTATAGGCAAAAGTGGCCACTCAGGTCACCCAATCACAGAGTATTGTGTCCACATGATTAGTTATATAGGTATTTGCCTGAAACCCCTCTTCTCAGTTTGTCATAGATAACTTTACAAAAAGGCATTATTCTATTCTTCTGAGTTAATTAAATTCTCAATCATACTAATACTGCATCAATTTGTCAGATTGTATAAGAATCATCAGAAGAGAACAGCGTTTGAAAGATAGCTCAGCAGGAGGAATCAGTAGAGGCACAGGTGTCTCCCTAGATAGCCAGAAGGTAGTTTTACTGGTCTGGTGGGAGGGAGTGATTGTCAGGCAAGGAAATAGTCTAAGTGAAATTGAGACTGGATGAGTTGTTTAGACACAGGCTGCAGGAAGGGCCATGAAGATACAGTGCTCACATCTAGGTCAGTCCTAACCCTCCCATTAGACATTACTTGATACTATCCCTCCACAGTAAACCTCAGGGCAGCTGATATGGACATCAAATTCCAGGCTAATGGGCAAGCAAGCACTGTAGGTATGCCAGGCTGGAGATCATTATATCCAGGAAATTAAGACCTTTGTGTTCTCTGATCTAATCTGACTCTTGGGACCTGATAAATTATAGCTGGATGCCTGGAACTTTCTCCATTGCTCTTTCTCTGTTAGCTCTCTAAGGGGGAGTGTACTGGCAGGTTTTGTGTGTCAACTTGACACAAGCTGGAGTTATCACAGTGAAAGGAGCCTCCCTTGAGGAAATTCCTCCATGAGATCCAGCTATAAGGCATTTTCTCAAATAGTGATCAAAGACAGGAGGGTCCATAATGGGTGGTGCCATCCCAGAGCTGGTAGTCCTGAGTTCTATAAGAAATCAAGCTGAGCAAGTGAGGGGAAGTAAGCCAGTAATCAGCACCCCTCTATGGCCTCTACATCAACTTCTGCCTCTRGGTTCCTGCCCTGTGGGAGTTCATATCCTGACTTCCTTTGATGATAAACAGCAATGTGGAATTATAAGCCACAACTTGCTTCTTGGCCATGATTTGTTTAGGAATAGAAACCATGACTAGATGGAGAGTCACAAAGCACAAGGGACTAGTGGTTTGGAACAAAGGAGTGTACTCTTACACTTCTGAAGCCCCAAATTTGGGATCAATGTGTCAACCAATCCAGTCTAGGCACTCTCTAAAAGGCCTAAAGGACACTTATCCTTGACTCCTAAAGACTGATGGTCTATGGCTTTCTAGATGTCCTTCTCTTGTGACAGCATCTGCATTCTATGTTTCTAACATTTTATGGACTTCTGTACTTTAAAATCTAGATTTCCACTCTTATATGACTCTGAGTAGAAGACATCTGCAAAGGAGCGTGTCATTTTGGCTTGCATGTGGGGAAACCCTCAGCCTTTTTTGTAGTCTTTCCACACAGGATTGCCATGAACACCCCTGCTGCACTTCCCAGAGTTGAGCAGTAGCAGTATGAATGAAAGGATCCCAAAGCCAGGCTTCTCCCTTGTGTAACAGGCAGGTCATCTGGGTAAAGGGAGTTGTACATGGAAAGCTGGGTGAAGGAGTTCACTAAGAACCAACACACCCACACATACACACACACACACACACACACACACACACACACACACACACAGGCCTCCAGATTCCCCTCCAGACTCTCTGTGAAGGCATCTTTGTAAAAAACAGAAAAGCTGGTTAGCTGTCATCCTACAGAACAGACCAGAGGAAGCTCTGTAAAGACACTGCCCATGCCCGCGCTGGTTCCCCAACATGTGATGGAGAGTTCCATTTTCCTCACTGAGGAATCATGCTCCATCCGTGATGATGAGCCCCTTGTTATTCCCACAGAGGACAAATGTGA
>BDUI01001367.1:158724-172501 GCA_002335545.1 Apodemus speciosus
GTGAAATAGTTAAGCTACATATTCATTTCTTAGAGACCTACAACGTGAAATATATCACCTCTCAGGGTAGAACCTCTGGCCTGGGAATGTCCCTGCCTGGCATCCTTGGATCCGTGCCCCAATTCTTCAATCCCAATTACTGATTTCTCTTTTAAGGATGAGTGTTTATCTCCTTTATGTTCTAAATACATGAAAATCCACCCAATTCCCTCATGGTGATGAATGTCACACCTCTTACCACTGGAATGTAAAATCTGGGCATTTTGTGAATAAGGATACTCTAGTTGATGGAAGCTTGTCTTGTGGTGAACATGTAAAATAAAGCATGTTGGAAGCTGTGTCTTTAAGCATCTATATCAAAAACACAGATTAAAGATCAAACCAGACACTGTAGACAAGGAGCACCCAAGCATCATTGGGAGAATTTTGACTTCCAAGAAAGTGTGACCATCCAAGAGAGATAACACTGTGACACTTTCCAGTAATGGATCTYGGCTCAAAGCATGAAGGTTTTGGTGTTGTGCTGAGCAGTTTTCCAATATGAGGATGCTTTTTTTGCTGTTGGTATGAACAATGATGTTTTAGATTGAGRCAAAATTGATATGCCACTAGATAGGGTATTAAATTGGAAAAGGGATCATGGGTTCTTGATACACTTCAACTTTTTTCTATTTGATATGAGAAACTATGTTGAATGTTATCTTTAAATAACACCTGCTACCCATGTGTCTGAAAAACTGGGTGGATATACTCTCTTCTGGCTCCCCAAATTATACCAGAAGAGAATAACATGTCTTTGACCTGATGGCTGTTATAATTTATCGAGCTCCTCTTTAGCTAAGCAGATGTGTGGTGATTCTATTTGTGGTCTAYAGCTCATCCCAGCAGGAATTTGTAGCTCTAGTGTAGAATGAAGGCGGAGTTCTGGAGTCAGGCAGCCAGTGAGCATGCTCAGTCTACTTATCTCTATATTATTCTGTTCGTCCCAGGGTAAGGTAGAAGAATTCCCACAACAGAGGAAATCAGCAGCATTTACAAACACAGAAGAACCTAGAATCCACACCAGCTTCTCCCAACCTCCTCTGTACAGCAACCCCATTTGTAATCTGAGCTTAATCTGGGGTTAGACAGAATTAGGCTACCACTGAGGTCTCAAAAAAACTTTAGAAAGCTCTGTCCCAAGTCCCAGGAGTAAGCTGTAGCTGCAATCTTATAAAACACAGTAGCACATGAGATTCACTGAAAGAAAAGTCAGCCATGTTGGGGTGAAAACAGTCAGGAGAAGATTGAATACATGTGACCAGGAAATGAAAGCTTACCTGGTATTTTTTGTGGATATTTCAGGAAACAGAATTCATTGAATGTAGCTTCAAATGTACTGCTGATGCTTTCACACAAAACATTTCAAAACTCTTAAGTTCTCTCTGTTGTAGACTRAGTGAGCACAGAGAATATTGTGTCAGGTTTTCCACTATAAATGTGAACTATTGCCTTTGCCATAAAGTATGACCATAGAATTAACTGTCTTCTGCCCGAAAGTGATGTTTTCATGAGTAACTTTTTCAGCAAATTGAAAAAAGTAATTATTAGAAAAGTTGTTCTATAATCACACATAATTTCTGAGGGCATACCTCAATGACATTCAAGGCAATTCAAAAATATTACAATGGAGTAGCTAGCTGTTCCATAATAATTGGGTATAAAAACATTTTATTTGAAAGAGCCTAACATGGATCTGAATGTTGAATTATTTTTTCTGAGAGATGTGAGCCTCAAAACTATACCCTATAGTTTTGCCATATATGTGGCCTTGGCCATCACACACAAAAGCTTTGTGCATTTCCAGCTTAGGAGAAATGAAAATGTTGGTATCTTGGAATTCCTTTGAGGAATTAGCTTGCRCTTTCTCCAAAGAAAATATAAATGGATTTGCTTAATGGGACTTCAGGTATTATAGTGATTAATAGTATATTGTGCCATAGTTAGGCCTTTCCATCTGCAGTAATGAATTATAAGCATTAAATGTGTATTTATTCCCAGTTAACCCCATTGCTAATCGGCATGCACTAGCCCAAGGCTTTTAAGATCTTTTAGGATAATTAAGTTAATAGGACAGTATAGATCACAGCCTGGCAAACAAACAGCCGGGCTCTGACATGACAGGTAAGCACAGCAGTCTGTGTAGACTAACTGCTCAAGGCTTGGGAGAAAAACGGGTAGACACATGGAAAAGAGTGAGCTTAGTTCTGTCTTCGTATGTGTCTGTCTAGCCAGCATTAGGGNCCAAAGTATCTGAGTGCACAAATAAATGCACTTGATATTCCTTTTAGGAAATTGACAGTTGGCAAGTTAATATGGCTTCATTATCAACTGATTAATGTTGATGAAAGAGTTGAACTTCCTGGCAAACTGATTAGCTAATAATAAGAAGAAAGGAGGATAAGTTATGAACCACACTGATACTGTGAAGGAATCTTTTTTCTTTTTCTTTATTCTTTTTTTGAGTACTGAATGTATGATATCATATGAATATCTGCAATAAACAGATAAACATACATAAGTTAAAATTAAATATTTCTGATTTTTCTAAAATTGTCTAGTTAAAAAATGCAATAAACCATTTCTACTTGAATGTTGACTAACATTRACAGCACACATCTAAATAAACAATGCACATGATAAAGTCAAGAAAATGTTTGTACCTGATTTCAAGAATACAAAGAGAATATCTATAGCATATGAAAATAAAGCTGTGAATCCTCTGTGGGTCAGAGATACCTCACTGAAACAGACCATGAAAGAGAAAATTTATTTGGCTCAATATTCCTAGTTTTCCAGTCCACAATGGCTGTGTGGGTTACTTTGGGTTTGAGGTAAACATCAGAGCAGTGTGAGCCTATGTAGTAAGAGGCTGTATGCTTCATCATAGATTGGAATAGGAAAGGAAAAGAGGAACCAGAACAAGATCCTCTTTTTTTTTTACTTTTTTAATTAGATATTTGCTTTATTTACATTTCAAATGTTACCCCTATCCTCATTACCCCTCCGAAAACCCTCTATCCTATCCCCTCTTCCCCTGATTACCAACCCTTACCCCCACTTTGCTTTCCTGGCATTCCCCTACACTGGGGCATAGAGCCTTCACAGGACCAATAGCCTCACCTCTCACTGATGTTTGAAAAGGCCATTCTCTGCTACATATGTAGTTGGAGCCATGGGTCCTTCCATGTGTACTCTTTGGTTGGTGGTTTAGTCCCTGGGAGCTCTGGGGGCACTGGTTGGTGCATATTATTGTTCTTCCTATGGGGCTGCTCCTTGGGTCCTTTCTCTAGCTCCTCTATTGAGGATCTTATGTTCAGTCTATTGGTTACTGTGAACCATGGGTATTTGGATCCCCCTTATAAGAAGGATCCAATTATCCACACTTTGGTCTTCCTTCTTCTTGAGCTTCATGTGGTCCATGAATTGTATCTTGGGTATTATGAGCTTTTGAGCTAATGTTAAACATCCTTAGTCATCAGGGAAGTGCAAATCAAAACCCTGAGATTCCACCTCACACATGTCAGGATGGCTAAGATCAAAAACTCAGGGGACAGAAGATGCTAGAGAGGATGTGGGGAAAGAGGAGCACTCTTCCATTGCTGGTACGATTGCAAGCTGGTACAACCACTCTGGAAATTATTTTGGCAGTTCCTCAGAATATTGGACATATTACTACCTGAGGATCCAGCTATACCACTCCTGGGCATACACCCATAATGTGCTCCAACATGTAATAAGGACACATGTTCCACTATGTTCATAGCAGACTTATTTATAATAGACAGAAGCTGGAAAGAACCCAGATGTCCCTCAACAGAGGAATGGATACAGAAAATGTGGTACATTTACACAATGGAGTACAACTCAGCTATTAAAAACAATGAATTATTGAAATTCTTAGGCAAATGGATGAAACTAGAAAATATCATCCTGAGTGAGATAACCCAATCACAAAAAGAACACACATGGTATGCAYTTGCTGATAAGTGGATATTAGCACAAGATTGAGCTGAGCCACAGTTACTCTCTACCCTCCAGCCGGACATTTTCTTATTATGTCCATTGCTAAGTATTTGGCTTCATTGTATTGCGACTAATATATTTAGAGATCATAGCTTTCTCAGCACCTAATTTACATGGATTTTCTAAATAAAATTTCAATTTTTTCCTCTGAGTTTTGCTTCCAATTTCCATTATTAACCTAGATTGAATAAACCAGTAATAATAGCCATGTGACAGTCTGAATGCCAGACCTAAACTCTCCTGTAACTGATTACTCAGTCCATCACATTTACCTTTGTGCAGAGCTAAGGGCATAAACAAATGTAGATGAGACTGTCGCCAGAATGTGACCCGAATGGCCACTAATACAATAGTCTCCATCCCCATATGAGACCTAATGAGCGTGCTCTTTACTGTTCACATTCCTATGGACATTACTGATATCTGAGCTCTAGCCAGAAGGGCACATCAAGTTATGCTCACAAAGTTATAGATCTTCTTTAGTCTGCATGACCAAATCATGACAAATTCTTCAMAAACTGAGTCCCGAGATTTCTGAACAACATCGTTAGGTTACCACAGAAATGGCTCCATGTTTCAAAACCATGTTTTTATTATTGTTAAGAAATGATTCCAAGCAACACAACTCAAAGGATTCACTTTGGTTGACTTCAGAGGTTTTAGTCCAGAGTCCTTAGCACCGTTGATTCTAGGATCATATTGAGGTAAAACATCATGACTACAAAAAATGTGTCAGAACTTACTCACTTCATGGATGAAAAGATACTGGAAAGAGAAAGGAAAGGGTCAGGAGAAAGTATACTTCCTAGAATTGTCTCCTCAGGAACTTCTCTCTTCTAGGGAAACCACATCATATTTTATTCATTTTTTCAGAAACATCACCACTAGCTGAGGNAGCTCATCCCAGCAGGAATTTGTAGCTCTAGTGTAGAATGAAGGCGGAGTTCTGGAGTCAGGCAGCCAGTGAGCATGCTCAGTCTACTTATCTCTATATTATTCTGTTCGTCCCAGGGTAAGGTAGAAGAATTCCCACAACAGAGGAAATCAGCAGCATTTACAAACACAGAAGAACCTAGAATCCACACCAGCTTCTCCCAACCTCCTCTGTACAGCAACCCCATTTGTAATCTGAGCTTAATCTGGGGTTAGACAGAATTAGGCTACCACTGAGGTCTCAAAAAAACTTTAGAAAGCTCTGTCCCAAGTCCCAGGAGTAAGCTGTAGCTGCAATCTTATAAAACACAGTAGCACATGAGATTCACTGAAAGAAAAGTCAGCCATGTTGGGGTGAAAACAGTCAGGAGAAGATTGAATACATGTGACCAGGAAATGAAAGCTTACCTGGTATTTTTTGTGGATATTTCAGGAAACAGAATTCATTGAATGTAGCTTCAAATGTACTGCTGATGCTTTCACACAAAACATTTCAAAACTCTTAAGTTCTCTCTGTTGTAGACTRAGTGAGCACAGAGAATATTGTGTCAGGTTTTCCACTATAAATGTGAACTATTGCCTTTGCCATAAAGTATGACCATAGAATTAACTGTCTTCTGCCCGAAAGTGATGTTTTCATGAGTAACTTTTTCAGCAAATTGAAAAAAGTAATTATTAGAAAAGTTGTTCTATAATCACACATAATTTCTGAGGGCATACCTCAATGACATTCAAGGCAATTCAAAAATATTACAATGGAGTAGCTAGCTGTTCCATAATAATTGGGTATAAAAACATTTTATTTGAAAGAGCCTAACATGGATCTGAATGTTGAATTATTTTTTCTGAGAGATGTGAGCCTCAAAACTATACCCTATAGTTTTGCCATATATGTGGCCTTGGCCATCACACACAAAAGCTTTGTGCATTTCCAGCTTAGGAGAAATGAAAATGTTGGTATCTTGGAATTCCTTTGAGGAATTAGCTTGCRCTTTCTCCAAAGAAAATATAAATGGATTTGCTTAATGGGACTTCAGGTATTATAGTGATTAATAGTATATTGTGCCATAGTTAGGCCTTTCCATCTGCAGTAATGAATTATAAGCATTAAATGTGTATTTATTCCCAGTTAACCCCATTGCTAATCGGCATGCACTAGCCCAAGGCTTTTAAGATCTTTTAGGATAATTAAGTTAATAGGACAGTATAGATCACAGCCTGGCAAACAAACAGCCGGGCTCTGACATGACAGGTAAGCACAGCAGTCTGTGTAGACTAACTGCTCAAGGCTTGGGAGAAAAACGGGTAGACACATGGAAAAGAGTGAGCTTAGTTCTGTCTTCGTATGTGTCTGTCTAGCCAGCATTAGGGSTCTTAGTTGGTGGGAATTTCTTTTTTTATTGCATATTTTAATTATTTACATTTCAAATGTTATCCCTTTTCCATGTTTCCCCTATGCAAAATCCCTATCCTATCTTCCCTTGCCTTGCTTCTATGAGGGTGCTCCCTCACCCACCCACCCACTCCCACCTCACTGCCCTGGCATTCTTCTACACTGGGGTGTGCATCAAGCCTTCACAGGACCAATGGCCTCTCCTCCCATTGATTCTAGATAAGGCCATCCTCTGTCACATATGCAGCTGGAGCCCTGGGTCCCTCCATGTGTACTCTTTGGTTGGTGGTTTAGTCCCTGGAAGCTTTGGCGGCTCTGGTTGGTTGATATTGTTGTTCTTCCTATGGGGTTACAAACCCCTTCAGCTCCTTCAGTCCTTTCCCTAACTCTTCCATTGGGGTCCCCATGCTTAGTCCAATGGTAGAAATTTCTTGATGGAAAATTCTTGGTTGGGTTAATTCCTTATATCAGTGATATGTTTAACCTCAGGTGAAACATTGATTAAGTGTTCATGTTAACTTTAGGCTTTGGTCCATCAACAAATGTAACAATAAAACTTCATATAGATCAGAAGCAACTGCCTCCGTTTTCTCTATTTTTTCCAAACCTGCATTTTGTCATTTTGGTACTTGGTGCTAATTCCATATTCCCCCCCCCCCAAGGAAGCCTACCTGGGCAGCATGAAGTATTTCTAACAATCTGGTTTCTCCTGGAACCTGGCACAGCTGCTGTCAAGCTGCAGTGGGGTTGTTCACCAGGGTGCTACAGAATCAGTGTCAGGATGGCTGATGTCAACCTGATGAGGAAACCCCAAGAAGCAATTTAAACCATTGAAACAAACCATGGAAACCCACACCATGCCTCATCTCTCATCACAATATAATCCTTCCTATTCTCTACACTGAGTCTAGAAGGGCACACAGGAGGTTGTCTTGCAGCCATGTCCCGTGAACTGAGCTGTCCTTTTGGCAAGGTGGACATAAGCTAATAAGACTTAGAAAGCTAAGGAAACTAATAAGGCCTGGAACATTCAGGGAGAGTCACCACCTCCTAAAGGTTATATAAGTATAAAGAGCTGCTGGAGACAGATGATTCCAGAGGAATTGCATGAGATGAGAGTTGTGGAGGAAGCTCCTGGAATACAGCTTTCCATGTGGTAGTGGACTTTGGGTGAAACAGATGTTTCTGCAGAGTCGCCCAAACCCCTATAAAGCATCCTTTTATTCATGCTCTTGTGAGTAACCCCCAAAATCTATTTTTTCACCAAGCTACACTTAAGAGAAATAGTCCCTTGTAGCCTGCTGCTGACTTTCTATCTGGAGGAATTAGACATGTGTTCACAGTGCCCCAAGAAAACTCACACAAATAAACATAGTGAATGGACCACAAATGCTCCTGACCTGAACAGGATGAATATAAACATTCAGGCTGATTTAAAACAGCCTTGAATTTGAACCAATAGAAAAATATCAAAAACATAAAGTTTATTAAGGTTATGGGGCCAGGGTTATAGTATTTCTGAAACATAAACAATTCAGAGAACTTAATCAAGTGAACATGGTTCGTGACATTCCTTGGAGATCCTTGTAAGGGTAATGTTATTCATTCTATCTTTGTGCATCATTTTGTACCCAAAAAGAACAGGGTCAGTACAGCTAAGGAGACTCTTTGAGTGCCATGAGAGAGAGGACATCCTTGTCTGCTAGGATGGATGATACTATTACAATGAAATGAACTATTAAATTTTAATTAGGAATACAGGACACAATCTTATTTTTGAAAACTTTTCCCAACAATCAGCAGAATGTTCGATTTACCTCTAAGACATTTGAAAAAGAATTCTGAAAACTTGATGTGAAAGACTGTCAGATCCATCACTTGTGCCAACGTCTATACATTTGAATCTGTTATTTCTTTTCTCTATTTAATATGCCTAAGGGCTTTGATAATCATCTGTTCTAGAGAAGAGGGCTTTATCTGGGACTTAAATAGGTCATTTAACTTTATTGTGATTCCACATGGTGATTCAAAATCCATCAATTCCTGTGAAACCATTAAAATATATAGTAAAATAATTGAGAATTATAAAGCTAAAAGAGACATTTAATTTGCACAATTACACTATTTACTGAATGTTATAATTTCTTTGGTTATATTTTAATAAACCTTTAAGTCTTAATAAATCTTAAGTCTTTGAATACCAAGTTTTACTTTGAAAACGTGATAAATGCATGTGTCTAAAACAATGTAATTACAGATTTTATCCCCATTATTCACTACTTGATGTAATTATTTTATAAATAATTATTTGATCCCAGTCAGCTTATAAGAGTCACAGCCAATGATCAAGTGAGTATTTCTCACATAAGTACATTTTAATAAATTTCATTTAGGAAGAACAAATGACACACACTACCACAATACAAAAATATGGTGATGACTCTAAATTCAGACTGATGCTCAATTAAACTGAATTGCAAGATTATGATAAAATACTAAGCTCGGATCACCGTCAGTCAGTAAAGTTCTCTTCTGCACTGTAATGAACCTGACTTTGATTTCTCACATAGCAATGGTTAGGATATTTAGTTTGGAATCAGAGACTGTGTGGRCTGTTTCTTGGCTTTCCCAGCACTGGAGGATGCCATCTCTGAGACTGAGGTGCCTGCGTGGGTGAGCACTAACCACAGGCATGATCACCTATTCAGTGAGAAGCACCAAAATCTTAAACAGCAGATACACAAGGAAACAAAAGAGGTTCTGCATTCAATGGGTGAATTGTCTTCCTGTGCATCTGTGGTTAGCAGCAGTTGGGACATGGAACATTGTTGGACTTGTGCTTGATTCTTCAGTATTGGATGATTATCCTGAGGTCAGGAGGGTGAAACCTGAAGCCTCCTGGATACATTGTTAGCATATGTAAGCCACTTTACTCCCAGCTCCATTTTAAAAAGCCATTCAATAAGATGTGTCTAGAACTTGCAARAGCTGCTGCTTTTCTCTTCTGTTAATCCCTAAACCAAACTGCAATTGATCCAGTCTGTATATTTGGATGCATGCAAAATTATATATACATTTATATACTTCCTAAGCATACTAAATTAGCACAGAATTAAAACTGGTTTAAACTGGATTGGGCATTTGGGAAGTTTCATAATTTATTCTTAAACTTTAAAGTTGGTTTACTTACTACTTGTTTTAATTAGTATAGACAAGTAAGGATATGCCCCCGGGGGGTGTTTTTAAAAATATTTATTTTGGACTAAGTTCAGAATAGCGGGGGAGGGGGGAGGAAAAAAGAAACTAATGATTACCAGAGTCAGAGATAGTGTGGGATATATGCGGCAAAGGTCAYAGAGCAGAAAATATATAGGATGAACATATTGAAAGATTTGTTCTTTCATGAGACATGAGCCCTATGTTCACAGATGTCTGTAATATTCCTTATTTGTGTCAAATTAGTAGATTTATGCTGCTTTGGCCACAGGAATGAAAATGATCATGGTATGTCAGGATTGACATGTTGATTTCTTTCACAGGGATGATTTTTAGTGCACACACAGAGGTTATAATATAGTATAAAACAGTTTGTAGTAAATGCACGCACAGAAGTTATCCTTAAAATAAGATCCTATAAATTAAACCACATTGTGTTCCCAACTCGCCCAGGTAAAAATGGCTCTCACCAAGAAGACAAGCAGACAATGGTGGTGCTAATGTGAGGAAAGGAGACACAAGCTACTGTTGGGATCGCAAACTGTCATAGCGACTGTGAAAATCAGTATGCAGGTTCCTTAATAAACTGAATGTGTAATAGTACATGACTCATCTATGTGACTCCTGGGTATACACATGAGGCTTTACCAGAGGTATCTACACATTTATGTTTATTGCAGCATTTATTCATAATAGCTAAGAAATGGAATCAGATGCCACTAACAGGTGACCAGATGAAGAAAATGTGATTGATATACAGCATAGAATTCTACTCAGCCACATAGAAAATTAAAACCCCGAACATTTACAGGAAAATGGATATAAATGGAAAACATTGTGTTGAAAGAGACAAGCCAGAATCAGAAATGTAAATACTACGTGTTTTTATATGTTACAAAAATATATTGACATTAGACTGTATGTAATACAGTTTCCTTGAAATTAGAAGGGATATACAGGAGGTAGAAGAATAGTCTGGGTAGTGGGGTTCAAAGGGAGAGTAAAGGGAAGAGAAAGACGTATGAGTCTAAGTTGGATCATATATACAATATGTGAACAAATGTTATGGACCAATAAGGAAATGAGACAGTAAAGGGTAGGTACTAGTGAGCAGAAAAGGGGGGCGTAGGAACAGGGGGTAAACATGACTGAAGTGCAGTGGTGTGTATAGAAATTTCCATAATACAATGGATGACTGTATATTCTTAGCTCAGATGTTCATATGGCTAACATATTGCATAAAGATGTCGTATTTGTCAAAAGTAAATAAATAACCTTCATATAAAACCATTAACTAGGCCACAGGGTATATTTAAACTGTGACAGATTTTCACCAAGTGTCTGTTTTTCTCAGTTTCAGACTCTAGTTTGGAATCCCAGGCTTCCTTACACATCCTGTCTCCCTGGTGACCTCTGACCTGTGATGGATGCAAATGGCAGGTTGAACTATATCTCCTAGTGTGGCTCTAGTTGACCGTTTTCTATCATGACAATGGAGAAGTGGACATTGGGGCGATAGACCTTCTCCTGTGGAGAGGCGGTACCCTGTGCTGCCTGGGTGGAGTTCATCACCATATCCATCCTGGACAGTCTACTTGCAGGACTTGGACAAGTGGATGCTGGGTGGCCAGGACCCTATGCTCTTAGTTGGGTGCTTCCATTTGCAAATGAGACTAAAAGGGAGTCAGCCACTAAGTCTAAGCCATTTCCTGCTAACCTTCCAGCAAAGGTCTGGATGGACTCTCCTCTTTAATTTTTGGGGGAAAATAAAACTGAAAATGATTGAGTTACTTCTTGTTCACATGGTAGATAAAAGTACCTCTTAAAATCATCTCATCTTAGCCATCTCTTTGTTGGGAAACTTTTTAATCCGTTCTTCAGGCTCCTCTCATTTTGATCAGTTATTTCTTCATTATTCTCTCTTGTCAAGTGTTTTTCTAATATAAATGTATTTCTTCTAGGCTGTCCAATCTATGCAGCTACGGATATCATTCTGGCCATTTTATTGCCCTGCAGTCTGTTAGAGGACTGTTTACTTCACTTTCACTTTTGTTTATTTGGATTTTTAATTTTTCCTCCTTGGTNAGGTAAAACATCATGACTACAAAAAATGTGTCAGAACTTACTCACTTCATGGATGAAAAGATACTGGAAAGAGAAAGGAAAGGGTCAGGAGAAAGTATACTTCCTAGAATTGTCTCCTCAGGAACTTCTCTCTTCTAGGGAAACCACATCATATTTTATTCATTTTTTCAGAAACATCACCACTAGCTGAGGYCTGAGACTCCAAAGCATGAACATTTTGCACAGGTGTCTTACAACCGGRCAATAAACATRGTAAATCCAGGCACACACCTTTRCTACTGAGACAAAAGGATTTCTACTAAACACAGGGTGTACCTATGTGCTTTATCTCTAAAGAGTCTCATAGTTTCCATAACTTTTAAAACAAGGCAATTTTTAAAAATCTATTTTCATCCCAAATAACTGCAACCCTAATATTTCGTAGCTGTTCCATAGATTAAAACATTTGCAGRAGAGAAAAAAGTTCTATTGTATCAGCCAYAGTTGGAAGAGATGTAATTCTTTAACAAATACTATGATAATTGATGACTATTTAATTCTATTATTTGGTAAAACCTGTTTATAATTTGATGATTAATTCACATGTTGAAAGCCTTCATTGAACTACCAATTAAGTGTTGTTGCATTCAATAATCTGTAATGTCCAGAAACTGGCTGATTAATGACATTAAATAAATGGGTTTTCATATCTGTAAATCCCATCTGATTTCCTCATCAATATACTATATTTTATCATTATTATTAAATTGTTTTCTTCTCTCATTTTGTCAGCCTTTTCCCTGTTTTCATTAATATGAATTATAGTTATTTTAGAAGTTTTCTTTTTCTAAYGCTAGTTTTTAAGTCATCTTAAATACTTCATAAATCTTGCTTTTTGYTTGTTTATTTGAGTCAGAATCTCACTGTGTATGTAGCACTGGCTGTTCTTTAACTCATGTTGTTAAACAAGACAGCCTTAAACTCAAAGTGTTCCAGCTGTCCCTGCCTCCTGATAATTCTTTTAATTTATCTCTAGATTACCAACCAAACTTTCTAGCTATAACCCATTTTATTTATTTAATTTATTAAATTCTAAAATCTCAATTATCTTACTTACTCTACAGCAGAAGCTGAAGATCCTTTTTAGAAATATCAGAATATTGTGTGAGGAAGAGATTGTGCAGCCCATAACTCTGCTCCACAGTGTGAGATGAGAGATGTCACACAATATGCAAATATCACATCATGGGCATGTTYTCTGAGGGTTCCTGAACCAAACTGGCAGTTGGACTACAGGCTGGATGTCTACTTAACCTTTGCATTATGTGGTGTTTTATTCTAAAAGTAAGTTAAATTTTCATTCCTTAATTTTTTTGTTCAAGTAGACAAACATGTTTTATATAAAATTGAGTGTTCTTGATTATGAATTTTTTGTGTATATTTCCATTCATGATTGAAAGTATATACATTTTTCCTACACATAGAATTCTTAAAGCATTAATCTTTTGATATTAGCTTCAGAGTTGAAATGGTTCCTTTGAAAAGAGAGTTCAAATAGATCTTCCTCCCATTCTGACCTGTCCTCCTGGCAGAGGAGGCCTTACCTCTGTCACAGACCTAATTCCAATGAGCATTTTAAACTTCTCAGTTGTATCCTTTGTCTACCTCTATTGATATAAGGTGAGATTTCCCTTTTAGACATCCTGAAAGTTGCTAGTTTATTTTATTTTTTATTATTACTGTTTTTATTTACATTTTAATTGTTGCCCTTCTTCCCAGTCTCTCCTCCATAAACCCCCACCCCATATCCCTTCCTCTTTGCCTCTAAAAGGGTGCTCCTCAAGCTACCCACCCACTCACTCTAGCATTCCCTTTTGCTTGGGAAACAAGGCTCCAAAACCCAAAGCACCTCCCCTCCCACTGATGCCAGATAATGCAGTCCTCCGTTACATATAGAGCAGGAGGCCATGGACCCACTCATGTATACTATTTGGTTGGTTGTTTACTCCCTGGGAGCTCTGAGGGGTCCAGTTAGTTTGCATTGTTGTTCTTTTGGGATTAGAATCCCCTTCAGCTCCTTCAGTCCTTTCCCTAACTCTTCCTTTG
>BDUI01001368.1:5199-25168 GCA_002335545.1 Apodemus speciosus
TWAGGKTKKTKGGKTTYCCMRGGAAGTCCAATCTTTATCAACAGGACATTTCCAACTTCYTGTCTCTTTGTTCATGACTTGACAAACCACAACAGCAACCAGGAGCAGCAGGGGCAAGCTGCAGCCTCCACAGACCCTTTCAGGGCTCTTCCACTTATACCCTCTCTAAATGAAACCATCTGCAGCTGGCAAAGCCACGCCCTTGCTAGTGCATGGAGCAAATCATAATCACCTGCCGTGAATCAGCCTCTTATTAGACATCTGGGATTAAAACAAAAGCATACTCACATATCATAACTGGGTTTTTAAAGCAATCAAAATTCTCACTACAGGTTAGTGTATTCATGAGAAACAAAGCCCTAGTTTCAGGATAGAATAATGGGAAATACAAATAAAATCAAAGATTACTTGTTTTATTTTGTTTTATGTGTATGGGTGTTCTGCCTGCATGCCTGGTGCCCATGGAGGTCAAAAGAACACATCCGATTCCCTAGCCATGAAAGCTATCGATGGTTCTGAGCACCATGTGGGTGCTGGGAGCCATACCCAGGTCCTCTAGAAAAGCAGTCTCTGTGCCCCTGACCATCCCTCCAGCCCCACTACTTCTAGATCTTGAGCACAGGGACCACCCAGATCTTTTCCAAGATCACTGGTGTAGAACACACACAAATGTGAGTACATTACTATGTATGAAATTGAGAAAGACAAATTTAAGATCAAATAAATGGTAAAAGGAAGATCTAGAGATCAGAGTGCAACGCAGGAGATGTGATTTTCTTTTTTACCCTAGCTCCACTGCTCACTGGCCTGCCTGACATTAAACAAACCTCTTAACCTTGGGTGGGTCTACAGCACAAACGCAAACACTTGGTTCCTGGCCCCTGCTGTGTTCTTTATGCCCAAATGAAAAAGGCCAATTTATGAATATGCAGACAAATAACAAAATGAACACTTAGTAAAAGTACTTTATTTTCTTCTTGTATTTGCTTTATATCTCACTTACAAAGTTAGGAAGTTCACAGCTTTTATACCAAAATGTAAGAAGGCTGTTTAGAAATATCTTTGCAGTCAAATGTCACCTGACATTTCTTCTGATCCATATTGAAAAACCAATGTTCAGGGTAGCTCTGGGCATTTACCTCCCCCCCCCCCTTCAGCCTTTCCTTCTCTACTCTCTGCCCCCACTGAGCTACTCCTGGGCTGGTCTGAGCTGGTCTGGGCCAGTCTGGGCCATGTCCTTGGAGTTGGAGGTGAAGCTGAGGTCAGTGGTAGGTTTGGTTTACACAAGGTTTCCTACCCATTTGCATCTGGAACCCAGAGAGACCCACCACAGCTTCCTCTCTTCCTTCCTATCAGGCCAACTCCCTCAAACCCGAGGCTCTCAATGATAGGACACGGGTGAAACCACCACACGTATGGCAAGTACAGTCTTTACAGCAACTCTAGAACTCTCCTTGAAGCAATAGGAACAAATTTGCTAAGTAAGCATATGTAAATTTAAGCAAACCCACTTACTGTTCGAACCCCACTTTACAATGTATTTCCTCCTTACCAAATTATCTTCCCTAGAATACTGTGTCATTCTTTAAGTGTGCACCTACACTCGACAACTCAGCCACATGCCCATGTCCTCAAGCTGCGCCATGATCATCTACCAAAACAACAAAACAACAAAAATAAAAAAACCAACAACAAAATCTTTGCTGGCAACAATCACTTCACCCATAAAAGTGTTGCCTTGGACTCTAAGTGTTCATGAGTTCAAACCTTCAACTGTTAACTCCCAGGAAAACCATTTCCTTTACGACAGCAACAAGTGTAATGCTAACGACAACGTCTCAAGCTCATGTCAGGACATGTTTTTGCTCCTTTATTATTTGCACTGTTTACAGACTAGCAGAGTGTGCCAAAATATGTTTGAACCTATGTAAAAACTTTCAAAATAATTGAAAGTGCCTGGTATTTTATTAGAACTGAGAATACACACAAAAGAAATTTTAAAAGATTTTCTTTGCTTTGAGCTGTTGCAATCAACATAAAGAATTTTTTTAAAAAAAAAATCAAGATTAAAAACAACCTTTAAGCAACTTATAAGAAATGTCTTGGGTTTTGTCAGGTAGTTAGTTACTTTCCTTCCTTTAACCAAAAAATCAAAAGTCAGCACAGACAGAGCCGCCCCTTCTGTGGGGAACTGGAGGCTGATCATGAATGACGTCAGAAGCAAGCACAGTTCTGCCTCCTACAGGAGCTTCTGTTGAGGAGCCAAGACACTGGGTTCATTTTCAGGACACACTAGATCTGGGGAACAGTGACCCACGTCAATAACAATTCCACCTGTGCTTGAACTCACACTGCTTCCAAGAAAACCCCTGCGAAGCAAGGAAACCCAAGTGCAGATGTCCATGCACACACGGCTAAGCAGGCAGTCACGTGCACACAGTGCTACCAAGGGAAGCTCGGAGCAGGCTGTACTACTCCTATCAGTCTGCGTGCCCTCAAATGTTCCACACCACGGTCAACACCTTACGTCCTTCTTCCTTGCTGCATAAGGCCCACCGTCTCATCACCTTGCACATTCCCTTCCGGTGAACAGGGAACTAGAGCTTCCTTAGCACAACACCTCAGGGAATGATGCAGGGTTAGCAGTGAACTCAAGTGAACTCGCCTGAAAAATCACGTCCCAGACCCCCAAAAGTGTGGCTCCTCGGCACACACTTACAGGAAGTGGAGGTGAGAGGCAGGAGAGGGCTCTTAATCTCATAACTATGCTGTCAGTATCTCTTCTGCATCACACAATGGTTCTCGTCACATCTAAGCCATGTGGTCAACAAAAATTTTCCCACACAATAGGCCACATGTGAACAGCTTGTGGTCACTCATGAGCTAGAATCAGCTCCTAGATTAGTTCTTAACATTTCTGAGTCCAGTAAGAATTCCTGGAACCTTTCCTGGGGGGAAAAAACCTGCCAGCAGCCCTTCGATCAATTCCTGGTAGAGCCTATGGAGAGGTTTGATCATGCCAGGGACAAAAAAAGAGGCCACAATCCCAGTACTAGAAAGCATCGCACCCTGAAGCTAGGGTATGTGGCATGAGGGTCCGCTCGCTCTGAAGAATCTGAGGTTTTGAAATCCTGAAACAAAACACTCGATAGTAAAACTTGTTCAGTTTTACATACAAGTCTTAAGAAATCCAAGAACAAAGCAATCCCGCTAAGACCCGCTGGGATGGGCACTCCCAATGGCAGCTTTTCCCTTTACCACACTCCACCCCACAGCTGGCATGAGAATGAAGACAGGCACTGGCTTCACTAGCTCCACCTCTAGAGGCCTGCCTGCCTGCCGCCCGATCAACTGACTCCAGATGCTTCTCCCAGCTCTCCTACCGAGGATGCCGTGGGTGGGCTGGGAGCCGCCTGGGAGCCTGGTATGCCATTGCTCTAGGCACAGCAAGACAGTAGGAAAGATAGGGGCTGGCAGCGGAGCAACCCAAAAGTGTCAGCGCTTCATGAGGCTCCATGAGCCAGAGCTAGAAAGGGAACAATGGTATGTGCCTCGGTCTCAGTAGCCAGGGAGTGCAGACGTGCAGGGGCCACCACACTGAGCACTCTGGAGGGATTAACTGGGAAGTACTGTGTTCAGGGACTTCTGATCATGGACACTGAGAGTCTGAATTCTAAAATACAGCTAGCAGGGCAGCCAGGCGCTTCAGGACACTACTGTGTTTCCTGTCACACTCACAACCAGCCTTGTCCAGCTACATCAATAGTGATACACTGCACATAATTATTTAAAAAAAATTGTTTTAAATTTAAATACCCAGTTATTTCAAAAGGAGGAATTAAAACTGATCCCGAAAAATTTCTCATAAGCCATCATAAGAACATAAAGCAGAAATCACAGACTGAATCAATAAAATATATGTATGATTAGGGTCCAACTGGGTAACTAATTAAAATCTGCTTCTTTAATAAACGCCTATAGTCTAAGTAGCATAAAACACTGTATGCCATTTGTTCCAGAAGAGTAGGTTCCTTAGAAACGGCTTAAATGTCACTTACACACTCTAGAGGGGACCTGAGTTGTGTGTAGCCTATCCGCAGACTGCTCGCACTTGCTAGTGGTGGGTCTGGCTGTGAACCACTTCCTACCTCCCAGCTTTGCTGGAGGACAGATAGGGGCCTAGAGAAGGACACTGAATGGCCCATGGGAGAACCCTTCACTAATAACTTCCCAACATGGGAGGCAAAAGTTCATGAATCTATTTTGCTGTCATCTTCAGCGTGGCGTTCTATATGTCCTGCAACGTCCTAGGGAAAAAGAGAGAGAGAGAGGTTGTGAGAGACAACTGGGTAGTAGGCCAGGAGAGTCAGAGCTGAGGAGCCCCACGTTGCATCTCGTATTGAGGGTGGGGCTCTGGCCTCCTGAGGAAACGATCCACTTAAAGATGCACAAGAGTATAGCCTAGGGACTCTGCTTATGTGCTTTATTAAAAACAGCACTTTTTTTTTTCCCCAAAAAAATCTTGTTTAATTAACCCTCAAGTTCCTGAGTAATAAAATGAAAAGTTCCTAGGCTTGCCCTGTTTAGTGCAATTCTGACCACCTCAGGAAGGCTGGGAAGCACAGCTCTCAGTGGTCTGCGAGTGAGGTGGATCCACAGAAATACCTGCTTGGATCCTTTCCTGGCTGTGAAAAAAGCATCGCAGTTCCTCCAGCGACACTTGAGCGTCTGGAAGTTGGGATTGGTGTGGTCAGTCAGCAAGTGTTGTTTCAAATGATCCACGACGCCAAATATCAGAGTGCAGCCATGCCACTGTGAGAAAAAACAGGGGTGCATGGAGAAAAGCAGGACACGCACACAGATGTGTGTGCAAACACAACCACCCTCTTCCCTTTCACCATGTATCTCTGGCTGGCCTAGAGCTCAGAATCCAGCTGCCTCTGTGAGAGGATTAAAGGTCTATGTTACCACGCCCAACTAAAGCATATTCTATTGTACATCATAAAATAAAATTTGTTGCATTTATTTTGTAATCCAATTTTTACAAAAGGCCAGCAGCTTTCTCTTAACACTGAAAAGAATATATTTAAGAATTCTGAGAACCATGAAAATAAACTACAAAATGATAGAAGCTGTGAGATTAGTGGCGCACAACTGAAATCCCAGTATTTGGGAGTATGAAGCAGGAGGATCATCAGTTCAAGACCAGCTTTGGCTACATAGTGAATGGGAAGCCAGCCAGTCAGTCTAGACCTGTCTCCAGCAAATACCTACTAAAGCCTGACTTTAAACTTCACAACTTCTATCTCTTGAATCACAATCTTTTACCGACCTGCTTAAAATAAAACACAACTTTCTGTAAAGTTTTGTGTGTGTGTGTTTTAATTTCACATAACTTTCATAAAGCACAAAGACTCTGTTCTTGTTTTCTTTTTATTTATTTATTTATTTATTTATTTATTTATTTATTTATTTATTTTTATTTTTTTTTGGTTTTTTGAGACAGGGTTTCTCTGTGTAGTCCTGGCTGTCCTGGAACTCACTCTGTAGACCAGGCTGGCCTCGAACTCAGAAATCCGCCTGCCTCTGCCTCCCAAGTGCTGGGATTACAGGCGTGCGCCACCACACCCGGCCCTGTTCTTGTTTTCAAACCTGCAGTCTTGAAATGTATGTTATGATTTCTAATTCCAGGATGTTCATTTATGTTTTTAATTAGCATGTTTTAAATGTGCATAATGGGTTTTATTTTATTATGCTGTTCTCAACAAATGTATACAATGTATCTGGATCATCTTGTACCCTCCACTCCTCCTGGTGATCATGAACTGCCTCCAGAGCCTCACGGAGGGCTGGGACCTCCAGAGCCCTTCCCTGGGGCCTGGTCAGTACTAAACAGTAATGAATATATATGCTGAAAAGCAACGTGACTACAGACAAGCCTAGAATCAAATTTGAAAAACATTCCATTAATTCTGGTAAGGGGGTCAGGGTTTGGGGAAAAGAAACCCAGAGCTTAACGTCTCACTGGTCACTCCTGATACTAGAACCAACTCAAAACAAAGCCTGCACAGATGGCGCTTAAGTTTTATGGGCTAATAATTACCTCTATTTTTAAAAACTACACGATTTAGTCCGGTAGACTAAGACAAGACAACAAATTTAAAATTGTAAGTTTTTCTTTGCCTGTTCATCAGAAACCAGCAAGGATATAGGCCTTGAGTCCTTGTAATACCAGAGGAGGACTGTGCAGACAGGAAAGGCTGTAAAAATAAGTCCCCCCCCCCCCATTCACTTCCTATACTGATTTAATAACAAGGAACCACCTAGGAGGGGAGAGACTTCAGTGGCAAAGGACTGGCCAATCACCTGTGAAGTTTAACCCTTAGTACTGCAAATAAGACAAAACAACTCCCCCAACTCCTCAAAACAAAGTAACTAGGGTACAAAGYGAGAAGACACAATTTATATATCTCATATCTAACTTGAGAGATTTTTCAATAAAGAAGCCAAAAAGCATCTGTGTATTCTTCCAACATGACACTTGTCTGCCATAAAGTAAAAGAGAAGGTATGAGGCCAATCATGAAATACAAATGCTGCACTGACGGTCAGGAAGATCCACAGTTCGCTCTTACCCAACAGCGGTAATTCTGCATCAGATTCAGCCTCACAGCCTGGATGCTGCCATCATAACAGCCAGTGTAAATCTGGAGAAAGAGGTTTGTTTAGGATATCAGACTAAATAAATACACATGAAGAAAACAGCTACAAAACGCTCTTCACAGGAATTTCAATAACATGTAAGAGCTGGTCAAAGTCCCTCAGAGGGTCATCCTTGACCTGTGGCTCACAGCAAGGATGGCAGGCTTCAAGGTTCCCTCTTATTCTGCACTGGGACAGCGCTGCTAACAAGCTGGGAGTCTGTTTGCATTTCCAAGAGCTTTACTACTCAAGATCTTGATAACATCCATCCTGGTTCAACCTCACAACAACCCTAAGTTAAACAGGGAACCAGGTGTGACAGGCACTTTATTCCCAGCACTGAGGAGGCAGAGAGGAAGAGGCAGGTTGATCTCGCTAGAGTTTGAAGCTAGCCTGGTTTATACAATGAGTTCTAGACCTAACAAGGCTACTATACAGTAAAACCTTGTCTAAAACAAAGAAGAAAGTTACTTAAGTAGGGTTAGGTGAGTTGCCTTAACTATGCCACACTGGCCAAATATCCTGACTTCGTCCTGTTCAAAGCATGTCTGCAAGAACAAGTGTTCACTGGTTTTGTTTTTTTAAAGCATCTAATTGCATTTTCCACTTAGCAGTAGTAACAGATTTTACTGCACTTATTTTAGCTATTAATGGAAATAGAATGCCCAACAACATTGTTGGGTTACTCCTTATGACAAGAAGCAAGACCCTCAGTAACAGGGCACATCACAATCAAGTTGGTAATATGTCACTTAGTAGACACATTATTATTAGCCTATGGGGTTTTAAGTAAACACAAAAGGCAAAGAAAGATTTGACAAAACAAGCAATACCCACCACACTTTTATGGATGGTCATACACATAATCATGTCTTTGTGCCCTCCATAAACTTGCAGTCGATCATGGGACTTAAGCAGAAGAAAAAAAATTAGAGAATTAAGTCAGCAGAGGACTTGATAAATTATGCACTGATACCAATGTCTTTATGACCAAAGTCTCAAACCTGAGCCATTGTAAGGAGGACTAGACAGGCTTTAAGAGGCTATGGATTAGTTTTGACAACCAGGAGCCTGATCAAATATCTCAGAGAGGTATCTGAGTGCAGTCCTTGGCCTGGCTGCTTCCTAATCATTTTAGAAGTCTTCTGAAAGTGTGGATTCACAGGCGCCAATTCAATCTCATACCAGCACGATTTCCTCAAAGAAGTCAAACAAAGTATGTGGACCTAATCCTACCTGTAATTCATAGACACGAACAAATTTGTCCAGGCAAGCAGTCACCATCACTTTCCCCAGAATATTCACCACAGTCACTGCATGGTTGTGTCCTTTATAGATGCGCACAAGCTCACCAGTCTGCGTCAGAAAACAGGAGACAGTCAATAGATGGGAGTTTTAGGATCCCAATTTTCTAATTGTAAAGTTCTAAGGGAAAATTCTGAGGTAAACAATGCAGCTGTTCTAATGCTAACGCTCATGTTTTTACTCTCAAAACATCATATATACCCTCAGACTTTAACATTTACTGACAAACCCAGCTGGTGACGGGGCATGCCTTTGATCCCTGCACTGGGGAGGCAGAGGCAGGTGGATGAATCCGAGTTTCAGGACATTATGGGCTACAGACAGAAAACCCAGGATAGCCAGGGCTACACAGAGAAAACCTGTCTCAAGAAAACAAAACAAAAACAGAACAGAAAACATTTCCTGACTTTGTGTATCTGTATAGGCACACATATTGGTGGTCAGTTCTCTCCTCCTACCATATGGGTTAAGGGGGACAGAACATATGGCATCAGGTTTTGTGGTAAGCACCTTTACCTGCTAAGCCATTAACTGCTCCTCTATTTTTGAAGTATGACTATCTACCCCTGATCCAAGTACCAGAAATGCTCCAAAATCTACATCTTTACAGCACAGACATCATTCACAGGGAAAGCTCGCTGCCTCACCCATGTGTCGGGTCACAGTCAACACTCAGACACAGTAAAAGCAAAAGTAGCTTCAGGCTATGTGTACATAAAATAACTTTCATATTTATACCCAAGGTATTTATTTTACATATGCAAATGCAATATACAAACAAACACTCTGATAGAGGAAATGATGGCCAAGCTGCACTCTCACTATTACCATTTCACTGGTCCCAAGTAATATTTCATGATGGCCCAATGCCATCTTCAGACCAGGGACAGCTGCTTGCCTCTGAGATCTGAGGGCAGTCTCTGTCTCTCTCTCTCTCTCTCTCTCTCTCTCTCTCTCTCTCTCTCTTTATTGAGACAGGTTTCTCTGTGTAGCCCCGGCTGTCCTTGAACTCAGAAATCCGCCTGCCTCTGCCTTCCAAGTGCTGGGATTAAAGGTGTGTACCACCACCGCCCGGCGAGGGCAGTCACTCAATTGTTTGTATCTGTTCTACTTTAAACACTCACTAAGAGCCCCAAGTTCAAAACAGGCATTTAAATGAAGCCTTCCATACACTCTGAGTTTTTCTCTGATGAATTCCTTTTGATGATCAGGATGTCCAGGTTTGAAATTACCTAAGAGCACATACATGCATATGGGGCTTTACTAGATAATGGTAATAACCAAGGGGGCAGAGGAAGCCTTTAAGCTTTAGAATCTCATCTAAATCTCCCTTCCACTGCAGCAATACAGCTTACATGAATGTTGTGAGCATGCACCGACTGGTCACTGGAGCCACTGAACACAAGGTCGTTCACCACCTTAAAGAGAAATAGCCAACAAATTAGCTTCTGTGTGAAGTTCTGTTTCCTCTGTAACTTGGAAAGCATACTGGTAAATGTGAATTTCCTTGTGTGAGATGAACACAAACTGCATAAAATAATGTTTCCCAGAAAAATTTTCTAACTGAAAACGCATGCCTTACCACCAGGCACGGATGAATTTGCCAGGGCACTGTTAGGTTCATGACCTACGCAGACAACTATGAACTATCCTAGAAGGGCAGAGTGTGGCCACACTAYGACAAAATAGATCTGTTTCTTGCTGGCACTGTTAAAAATGGTTGTTTGCACTGTGACCCAGGCACGCAGGGCCATACTCCACCCACCTGACTGTGCTCTTTACAGGATGCCATGCTCTAACAGCATACCGCATGGCCGAAGAGATGCCATTCAGACCTACCCATTTCTCACCTTCATGCAGAGCACAGTCTTGCTGTGGCCCTCCAGGGTTCTGAGCAGCAGTCCGTTCCGTGCATCACGAACACTAATGGTGCAGTCATAAGATCCTACAACCAGCAGTTTTCGGGCACCTTCCTGAGCTGTGGCGAGGCAGCTGACTGCCCGAGGGCCATGGCATTCAAAGATCTCCTGTTGCTTGTTGTTCTGAAAAACCCACCATTTCATAAAAGCAACTTACCAAAAACCTTCAAAAACAGCAAACTAAAGCCGCTATGAACCCTCCCATCTACTGCCTACCCACAAATGCATGTCAGCTCCATCCTTGCTGCTCATGACCCCCCTTCCCTGATCTAGTAGGGCAAATTCACAGAAAATCCTTTGCTACCTTTGACCTGAACTGCACTGCCCCTAACAACCATCTGACTCCAGCATAGTCTCTGCCAGACTTTGGACTCTTCCACTGTTATTTTTCTTTTCTGAAACAGGGTCTTGCTATGCAGCCCAGCTGAGCCTTGAACTATGTAGCCAGCCCAGACTACTCTCAAACACAGATATTCTCCTGCCTCAGTCTTCATACTGCTGGAATTACAGGTGTGAACTACTATGCCTAAGTTCCCATTGTGTTTTGTCCCCCCAAAAGATATGCTATATATCTCATGACATTCAAAATATCTCTGCTGAGAGATCCCTGTTTTCTTAAGCAAGTTTAGACTTACTTTTATTTATTGTACATTTGTGTGTGTGCGTGTGTGTGTGTGTGTGTGTGTGTGTGTGTGTGTGCATGTGGGGTACACCATATGTATTATGGTCCCAATGGAGGTCATGTGAGGGCACTGGCTCACTCTTACACAGAAAACAACTAAGCAGAGAGCAGCAGCTTAGCAATGACTCAGCCATCTTGACATGCTAAGAACTGTCTGGAGTTCAGTGTTTAGTGATGGACCGAGCTTGCAAGGTAAACAGTCTATCTCGAGTACGATATTCTGCATCCTAGAACATAGGCCAAAAAGAGCCAGCCCTGATGTGCAAAATTCATGCATGCAACCATTTTCCAATCTGTTCTCTACTTCTTGACTCTCAACCACCTAAAACCTTTTCTGCTTGACATCAAACTCTCCCTTTGTAATGTCGATCTCTGACAACAAAATCTGAACAAGAGAAAAATATTTTATAACTATCAACCTTTTGCCCTTATAAATAAAATTTTAATTTGCCCTTTTGTCTTTATTCCTATTGCCTACTTCAATCCAATCAGGAGAGTGGCACTTCAATTAAAAAATATGTACTTATCACAAGTATCAGTGGATCAAATCACTTGATTATAAACATACTAGAGTCTTCAAATTTTATTTGAAAAGTTTCCAAAAAGCCAAAACTACCTTGTATCATATTCCTTGCACAGTCCCAGTCAGAGCTGTGGCAGAGGAGCCCTGGTATTGATGGGGTGTGGAGCCACACCTGCCACACTTCTGAACCCCGCCTCCATGAATAGACAGTGCTCCTATTCCCTTCTCCCCATAAAGCCTCCAYAAAGCCTCCGACAAGGTCTCCCTGATTCACTGGTAAGTGTTTCCCAAGCTTGTAAATGTTCACTCACCTTCTAAAACAGAAATGAGAACAAGTCTCTTGAGGCACAAGCTTACTATTTATCAGTCCACCAAGAACTTAACCGTAACTCTGTATAATGGTAGTTTTAATTATCAAGTAGATACAACCTAGGATCATCTGGGAAGAAAGTCTCAATGAGATATGCCAGGTTGGTTTGTGGGTAATGTGAGAGACTGTCCAGAATGCACTAAGTGGGACAGAGAGGGCTGGGGAAGGACATGGACCATCCTACACGGGTGCGCCACTCCCTGGGTTCAGACCCTGACTGTGTACGTGCAGTGAGGGAGCCAAACACGAAGACGCTCGCTCCTACACATGCTCTTCTCTCTGTTCTTGCCTGTGATACAACTGACTGTTTCAAGTTCTGTCCTTGACTTCTACTTAAAATTGTCAGTCAAATAAACTCTTTTTGAGTTGCTTCTGATTGGGTATTATATCACAGCAACATATGCTAGGAAACTCTGGGGCCCAGCACAGGAAGATGGTGAAGTTTGCTTACCAAATGAGTTGGAAAAGAATGAGGCTGCACGGCTGTTAAAGGAAACCTCGAAATGACTTCACCTGACATAACATTCTCCAGCTACAGCGGTGTCACACGTCAGGGAATTCACACTCATCTTCCATGGTGTCTCTCTTAAATCAGATGACTGGTTTAACATATGACTCATTATTTGGCGCAAATATCCAGGCCTGGTTTAATTTAGTAGGGCTGCACTTTGGTCCTAGCACATGTGAGTCTGAGTGGACAGAATAGAGGACTGATCTCACTTGCACTAGAAGACAGAGTTTTTGAATAAAGGCTAGTTCTATTGCTTCCTCAGAGAGAAAAATGACTACATGCTGTTTCCTACCAGAGACACCGGCTCTGCTTACAAAGGTCAGGGAAATTCAGCCTGCTTCTCCAACCACTGACCTTTATGTTGAATGTGACCACAGTGCCGTTTGCTAGTCCAGCATAGAGCGTTCGCCATCTGTTATGAAGGCAGAGGACCCGGTCTTCCAGCTGTAACTGTTCCATGCATTCTCGGGTCTGAAAAACCAAAACCAAAAAACAATCCTTTACTAACAGAGGACAGAGGCAATGAGATGTGTGAACAATTGTTCCTCAAAATTCTCTAAAATGATGCTGAAAAGCACACAGTAGGTACGTTTCCTCTTTAAAGTATAAGGTCAAGATCACAGGGTGGGTACTATAAAAAAAAGTAAAAAAAAAAAAAAAACTCTAATGATACTGGTATTTCTAATTAAAAACATGAATTCTTTAAAGGGCTGACTGAGTCTTATGCTTTTTCTTCTTATTTATTTATTTATTTATTTATTTATTTATTTATTTTATTTATTTATTTTATTTAGTCTTCAGCTTTTTAAATGAAGAAGGTAAGTTTTAGATAAAACTGCACCTGGCAGGCGAGAGATGTAGCTCAGCTGACTGAGTACTCGCCTAGCAGGCATGGAGCCCTGGGTTCAGTGCCCAGCACATCACAAACAGGGTGTGATGGCATATGCCTGTTGCTCAGTATTTGGGAGGTAGAAGCAGGAGAATCAGAAAGTCTATGTAATTAACTTGGAATCCATGAGGCATTGGTGTGGAGGCCAGAGCTGAGGAGCTGGCTTCTTCCTCCCACCACGTGGACTTCATGGCCCTAAATATTGGACCTCTACATACATGTATATAGATACACACGCATACATACACAAAATAAATAGACACATGTAATTAAAAACATTGTCACTAGGATTAATTCTGGCATATGATATGAAAGTAAGACCAAGGGGGTACACTGTTACAACACAAAATCAGCAGATAGTGATGAAGAAACAGAAAATGTGATTCATGCTAAATCACCTATCTACCCGCAATGGTATCAGCATGCTAAAATATGGCAAAAATGAGGAAGTCAAACAAGTAGGATGATGGTAAATACAACTGAAGGGTCAATACCCCTGATTTCTCTAGAGCCACTTACCTTAACATTATAACAGCGGATGGTGTGGTCACTGGAACCCGTGTAGAGGACAGAACTCTTCCCAGAGGTGTGAGTGACAAGAAGGCAGTTCACTTTGGAAATGTGTCCCTCAAAGACACCAACACACTTTCGACTCTAAGGTCAAGCACAGGTCAGATTAGTATTCACAGGACTGAGAAGATATGGTGGTTTGCATTAGAAATGTCCACYGAGGTTGTGGGTATTTGCATACTCTGTCACCAGTTGGTGGTGCTGTCTGGGGGAGGGTAGGTGGTGCAGCCAGTCAGTAGGGGTAGGCTTTGAGTGTTTAGAATTCACAGTATTTCCAGTTTACTCTCTGCTCCATTCCTGACGTTCAAGATGGGAGTTTCCTAATGTTGTCACCATGCCTGCTGCCAGCCATACAGTTCCCACCATTATGGACTACAACCCTCAGGAACTCTAAGCCCAAAAATAAACACTTGGTTCTAGAAGATGGCCTGGTTGTGGTGTTTTGTCAGCAACAGAAAAGTATCTAGTACAGAGAAATTAGACAGTGCTTTTTATCAATAAAATAATGCTAAAACTTCCAGTCCACTGCTGTATTCATCCAAATATGTTACCTGGTACACAGTGTGTGCATAGTAAATATTTGTTGTTCACTAACTGCCAAGCAGAGTCACATACAGTGAGATACCTACAACTATGTATTTACTAAGCCACATCGAAAAATACTATGAGGCAAGAGAGAATGTCACTTAACTATTAGGTCAAGTTTTTCTAATATATGGGCCAAGAAAACCAGAAAATCTAAACTGCTGCTGATTGCCAATAGTAGTTATACATTTGATTACCAGCTTATGAGAGTATTCACAATTTAAAATGTCAGATACTATCACTGGTCCTAATGGCTTAGGAATGGTTTCCTTTCTAAGAACTATCTTAAATGCTACACCTGTGCACATACCAAATCTATTTACAATGTAAATATATACATCCATACATGGATCTCACAATTTGAAAATTAGACCTGATTTCCTAGATTTTTTATTTTCTTGAAGCATAGTCTCATGTAGCTTAAACTCTTTTTAATAAGCCTTTGTACCAGAGGCTGGCTTTGAACTCCTGATCCTCCTGCCTTTATCTCCATCTCCCAAGTGATAGGATTAAAGGTATATGCCACCACTCCCAGTTCTGCTCTACTTCCATATACCACTGCTTTCTTCTGAGGTCATTTCCAATACTCCTCATGGTCCTATATCGCAAACCTGTTGTCTGCCCCTTGGTTCATCATCTAACTTTTAAGTCTTCATACCCTCATGGTGTTAGTTCAGTCTTGATTATCATTGTGAAGACAAAGTTAGTTTTAACATCAATTCAAATCTTGGAAGTGTGTTCTGAAGCATGGTGAGCATCACTTACACTGAGGGGAGGTGTGGGAAGGGGCTACTTCTGTAAGAACCTGGACTCTATAATCACCAGAGAAAAAGTCTTTCTTGAACACATTGCAATAATCATTTCCTGCATYCTCTATTATGTAGCAGCCATATGACCAACTCCATCACTAATTTCAAGGCTGGGGCCTGACTGGCTCTCACCTACTGGATGTTGGTTCAGAGAATAAACTGCGGGACTTTTTCTAGTGGAGAGAGGAAGAGACCTTACAGGCTCCTCTCAGAACCACATTGTAGGAAAATGTGATGGAGAAGGCAGAGCTGAGAAAAAGAAGCCTACTGCCCCTGYTGCCTGGAGGATCCACTGCATCCAGATCAGCCTGAACCTCGAGGGAAGTCAGGATGCTYCCTTTATGTACATTAGACCTGCCACCAAAGGTACTCAAAACGTTAGACTTACCACCAGATTATAAACCCGGACAGTYGTGTCTGCTGAACAAGTATATAGTAGGTTTCCAAATATCTGAATTGCATTCACTGCAGCCTGATGTCCTTCAAAGCTTCCTTCTGTAGGCTCATCATCATCTCCTGGCTCTGAAGACATTTCTGAAAAACATAAACAGGTTTCAGAGATATGTTTGCTGCAGTCTGAAAAGATGCTAAATCAAAACCATCACAACCATATAGAGGACCTGAATTAAATCACTAAACAGTCCTCTTAAATTCTAATTTCCAAGCAGAAAGTCACTTTTCAAGGTTCTCCATTGGGAAGATTCCACCAAAACAAAACAAAAACTTTAGAACTAATGAAGTGAGAAAAGGGAGCCTGCTGAGCCCGTTGTGAGTGTGCAATGTGCAAGGTCCAAGACGCACACAGTGGTGCTGAGCCAGGCGGCACTGCTGGTCCAACTTCTCACTTCATCTCCTGTTCCATAAATATATTTAAACTGACGTGACTTCTAAATTCTAAAATCCCCTTTCCCCGTGGCTGCTTAGAACACAATTACCTGAAGAGTTCTTAGATGCTTTGATGGAGGAGATCACCGTCTGGGTTTCCGCCACACTGAAAAACAACACCAAAATTTCTTGGCATCTGGGAGACTAGGACAGAGGGCAAAACTAAAAATTTTCTAAATCGAAGAATCAATTTTTCTACCTGAACTGTGTTTGAAATTTACAACATGATTAAAAAAAAAAAAAAGGAAAACAAACAAGCAAGCAAGCAAACAAACCAAAACAATAACAAAAGAAAAAAAGGCCAGGCCAACTCCAATAACCAAGATTTGAAATTTTTCCTATTCATAACCTTTCACATACATTTTAATTTATAAAGAAATTCTAAAATTCGACTTAAAAGAGTAAATGAAAGAAGAGTTGTGAAGCCACCGCCCAGACAGTAACCAACCTCACCTCACAGGAACGCCATCCTTGTAGCTGGTGCCAAGCTCACTGGTAGAGCTAACCTCATCACAGCCAGAACGAGCAGCTTCTGTTGGGGTCTGCTCTGCAGGGATCCAGGCATCTTTTTTCGATGGGCTGTCTGGTTTCTCTTCTCCCGATTCAGAGGTATCAATGGCAACGACTTCTAACTGTGGATTTGGGACTTCCAAGACTTCTAGGGAGGACTCACTGTCTAGCTCATCTCTGGCAGTTTCTTGCTCACGACCAGTCTGGCTGTCTCCCCAGGTAGAGGTCGTCACTTTCCCCCCTTTAGCTGCCTTTCCAGTTTTGACCTTTCTCACAGGCTTAGCAGTGAACACATCCTGTTCAGTGTCGCTGTTCTCAGGAACATGGGCAGCCCGAAGCGTCTTTTTCTTCCGAAGTTTCTTCTTCTTCTTGCTACCTCTAGTTTCAGCTGATGCCAGTGTGGATTCTGCCTGCTGCTCAGGCTGGTCAGCTGGAGACTGAGTTTCCTTCTCTGCAGGAGTTTCGGGAGTAAAAGACAATCTCAGAAAAGAACTGCTACAGGCTTCAGATCCACTGCTGCCTTTGGCTGACTCTTCACCTTTGTTTGTGCCAGGAAGATCAGGAGACTGGCAAGAGGAAGAGTTTTCTCTGCTTCTGGAATTTTCTTGCTCCACAGAAAAATTCAGATCTTGGTTAACCTCCTGGCAATTTTCTGTTGACTCTGATGTTATCACTGTAGGGATGGCTGGGTAAACTGGACAGCCGTCACTTACCACTCCTGAATCAAGAAATCAAACAGAAAAATCAACCTCCACAGGCAGCGGCTTTTGATTTTTCTTCTATTTAGAATGTTTACATATTTTGTGTATATATGTGTGTGTTTGTGTTTATGCACATGCAGAATAAGCTTAGGTGTGTCCACTTTACCAGGGAACTTGTGTGGAGATCAGAGGACAACTTTTGGAAGTCATTCTTGCTCTTGCTCTCTGCCTTGTACAGAGGCAGGGCACCTCTTACTGCCAAAGCCCTGTGAGCTCCAGGCTAGGTGATGCGTGGACTACCTCAGGTGACTACCTCAGCTTTTCATCTCACTGTAGGAAGGCTGGGTCCTCACTGCTTATGAGAGTGACCCACTGAGCCTACTCTCCAGCTCCCACAGAGGAATCGCTGTAGTGATACAGGAAGATGGCTTATTTAGTAGAAACAGGTCAGGTTATGATAAATGATGTCCTTTATAGTCTACGTGCAACCAAACGTATACTTATGGTTTAAGACATTGAAATACAGCTCAGGATGTTTGTAGTTCAGTGGTAGTATTGGGCTTGCCTAACATGCAATCTCTAGCAGCCTTCCCCCCTAAAAAAAGGTAGGAAATATGGAACAAAATAATATATTCACACTTTTAAGTTCTATTAAATAATCTCTTCTAAAGCCAGTATAACCATTACATGAATTTAAAATGTTTTAAACTACGTTTTATTTATTATGTGTATGTGGTCATTTTGAAGGTCAGAGGACAACTTGCACAAGTGAATTTTTTCTACGATATGGATCCCGAGGATCAGACTCAGGTTTTCAGGCGTGGTGATGCTCGCATTCACTCCATCTGTCATTCCCTAAGACATTATAGTTTTAAAAACCTAAATACTGACCCCATAAAATTAGTAACTTAAAGTTCAGCATGACAGATCATATACATTAGATCTAGTATCTACATAATACTGCAAAAGAGTGTGAGTAGCAAAAACTGAAGGGGTTTTTAGAATTGGTTTAGCTTAAGGAATCACACAATGACTTTGTGTGTGTGTGTGTGTGCTCGTGTGTGGTGTGTATGTGTACATACCATAGTGCAAGCGTGGAGGCCAAATAACAACTTTGGGTGTCAGTTCTTGCCTTCTGCCATACTGAGAGGCAGGCTTGCTCGCTGGTTTCTGCCGCTGTGCTTCGTACTTCAGGCTAGCTGGCCTGCAAGACCAAATCTCCTGCCCTGGCGTCCCACCCCAAGGAATGCTGGAATTGCAGATTTGTGCCACTGCACCCAGCAACATGAGGTGCCAGGATTATCTGCCTAGCTTTTTTCTGCTGAGCCTTTTAATTTGGACTGTCTGATTGCTTTTTTGACTGAATTTTTTAATATGACATTATTTATAGTTACAAGAAGTTATCCTCAACTGTTAAAAAAAAAGCAGGCAAGTGTTAAGATCCCTGGCACTTCTCAACCCACATAAGTTCCTGTTAATACCAGTAAATACCAGAACCTTGTGGCCAACATGGCTATTTGCCATTCAGAGTGTATGCCTTACTGAGTAGGCATGACCATGCTTAACCCACGTATCACAAAGACAAAAGAAACGTCTTAGAAGAGTCAAATGGATGTCAATTCATTAAGCTCCAAGAAAATCAGGGAACAATGAAACTTAAATTAATTCTCTGAAGTATTTTATTAGTTTTTTTAGGACTTTACATTTATTTTCTCTGTATGTCTCAGCATAGGTATGCATATGGGGGTCCAGGTTCTCTTCCTTCTTGTGGATTCTAGAAATTTAAACTGAGGTCATCAAGGCTTGCTGACAAACCTTTACCTGCCGAGTCATCTCTCCAACCCCACATTCTCTGAAGTACTTGAAAACAACCCTCCTATATGAAGTATCTGTCAATGAAAAACTAACTATAATAATTAGTTATTTTATTTTGAGCCAAGGTCTCATTATAGAGCCACAACTGGCCTAAACTTACTATGTAAATCAAGCTGAGATCATCTCTAACTCAAAGATCCACCTGCCTCTGCCTCCTGAGTGTTGGATTAAAGGCCTGAGCTGATATGTGTGGCTTTGTTTCAATAGGCTTTACACAGTGGTGGATAACTGCTCTTCGGGGTGCCCTGAACTCACATAAAAGCTTACTTACTATTAGTTTGCAGTAATTCCTTGGACACATTGGAAGCACAGCCTTGTGGCACAGCATTCATATTCCCCTCTTGTTCAGGAGACATGGGCTCTTGTTTAATCTGAACCGATGAATCAGGGGCAGTACCATGGGCTTGGAAAGTACATGTGGTTATCTGGAGAGGGGCTCCAGAGGATGGCAGAGATGTATGGGAGGGAGGTGGGTCCAGAAACCCTGGGAAAAAGGGTGCAGGCAGCAGAGCTGGCTCGACAGATGCCTGAGATCGGCTGTTCCTTTGTTCTCGCGCTATGAGGCTAGAGGGAGCCTGGTCTGGGTGCTCAGAAGGTTCGTATGTTTCTAGAACAGAAAGCACAGACACACAACAAGAACAAATACAAGAATGTTATCTGAAAAGTCATTTATTTCTTAACCAACTTTTGTGTTGTCTCACTGGTTAGACCAGACTGGCCTTGAACTCACAGATCTCTATCTGCTTCACATCCTAGTGCTGGGATTAAGGATAATGTGTCACCATACCTGGCCTCCAATATGTATTTTTAAAGACTAGGAAATAGGGCTGGAGAGATGGCTCAGTGTTAAAAGCACCGCCTGCTCTTCCAGAGGTCCTGAGTTCAATTCCCAACAACCACATGGTGACTTACAACCATCTGTAATGGGATCTGATGCTTTCTTCTGGTCTGAAGACAGCRACAGTGTACTCGTCATATATATAAAATAAATAAATAAAATCTTAGCCGGGTGGTGGTGGCGGCTTACGCCTTTAATCCGAGCACTTGGGAGGCAGAGGCAGGCGGATTTCTGAGTTCGAGGCCAACCTGGTCTACAGAGTGAGTTCCAGGACAGCCAGGGCTACACAGAGAAAC
>BDUI01001368.1:27908-45232 GCA_002335545.1 Apodemus speciosus
CCTATATGACCTTTTGGTATTGCTATTATCTCTACGAGAACAACAGAGCCTTGTGCACAACTTAACCATTAGTTGACCTAGTGTTTCTAATAAAGAAAACCCAAGGTCACATGCTTTCTGGTCCCTTAGATGTACTAAAGCCCACTGTGCCAACCAATCCATCAAGTGAAGTGACATGGACAGGAGAGCCAGTAACATTTTACTGAGTTCATCTTGACAGAGGTTGCATTCTACCGTTCTAAAGAAAACCTTCCCAATAACACACTGAACCATCCACATGACAAACCTCAAGGTAATATCTTTGCAAATTAAACCCCAAGCTTCAAGTACATTTAAAATCACCTAACAGTGCCTCCTCTGGCTGAAGGAAAACAGAATCGGGCTTCAGCTTTAAAGGGAGAGGAGGTGTCAGATCACAGATGGTTTGACCACTGGAAAGAAAGTTTTTGAACTTTCTTTTCAGAAAGGGACCTAGGGACAATGATGATGATGGATGATGATCCACCACCATCAGGGAGCCAGAGGAGCATAAGTGGTTAACTGAAGGCTCAGCAGGGCTTAACTAGGGCAATTACAGAGACTGGGGAAGTGTTGCATAGTGTTCATGTACAAGCATTCTAATACTATTAAGTCTCTCTCCAGAGGTAAGCTTTCCAGCCTAACCAAGAACCCAACATTCGCACACATCCTACAAACACAGCAGTATGAGTGCCTCTATGAAAACAGATTAAGTTACATCTGAAGATGTGACCTATCCTTAGTCAGGTGAATCACTGCTGGGAGACTGGTTTTAGAGATGACTTCATATTTTCCTGGTACTGTACATTCGGATCCCATTACATCTGGTTTAGTAGAGCCATTCAGAGAGAACCCAGAGAGCAACCAGGAGGAGGAAAGTAAAGAGTACTATGTTCCGCTCTGGAGCAAAGGAAACCACACCCCAGACACCCAACCAAAATAAGTTAAGCCCTTCTGATCAATACTCAAGTCTTCACGGACAGATACTTTGCAAAGGCATGGGGACTCATACTCACCCCGGTGGCTCTTCGCTTCTTTCTAATACTGTGACCATCGTTTTGCTCAGCACCAGAGGTACAGCTGCTGTCAGTGGCTGCATCTGCTAAGCTGGAGATTGTAGGACCAGAAGATGCATTTGATGAAAGTGAGTTTCCTTCTCCAGTGCTTTCCTGGGCGTGGCGCTCTGATAGTGGGACAGGCCTCTCCTGGCTGTTCAGGTCTCTGGCTGAATGCATGAAAGGCATTATGTGATCAGATGGTAACTGTGCACTATGTCGCCGCTGGGTAGGAATGTTTCCAACCCTTTCACCTGTTCTGACAGAGGGAGTCAGAGGTGCCACTTCCTGTTCAAGATACATGGCTGCCTTCTGACTCTGGGTAGTACTCAGTGCAATATCAGGCGAAGGACTCTGCTGGGCTTCATTTTCTTTGCCAGTACTTTCCCCAGTAAAAAAGCTATAAACAGGAGCCCTGTCCATGACCACGCTGCTTTCAGAAAGACTTCGCTTTCTTGCCAAGCCAGAGGATGAGGGAATGGAAACACCTTCCCACTGGAATCCTTCCAGACTGGACAGATCAGGTTCTTCATCTAAATCCAAGACTTCCTGTTCATTTTGAACCAAAGGTACCATTTCTATGCCAAACCTTAAAAAAAAAAAAAAAAAAAAAAGGAAAAGGAAAAAAGAGAAAGGAACAAATCAGACGTGGTGGGGAGTGTTAAATGTGCCCGGCTCCAGTGCAGAGGGAGGTCCCTGCTGTCCAGGAGTACAACCTCTGACATGAACTCCAGAGCGAAGTAAATGAATACTGCAGGGTCACAGGAGGCACTGTCCAAACTGTGTGCAGCTACAAGAATGCAAGTGAATTAGCAACAACTGCTCCACCTCTCAAATCTTTGTCTTCAATAAACATTTTAAAAGCAAAGAAACCAGTTTACCAAGTACTCACAACCACTAAGCATGACTCTAAGCTTTCTTGCTTTACTATACCATGCACTTTGCAAAAGGACTAAGAAAGGAAAACAAGGCAAATAAATCAACAAGTATAGTAAAGTCTGAGCCTGGAGAGTTACACTTATATTGTTGCAAAACTGTGATTTTCCACATTGACCCTATGTTGAACACTTCTTGACCACTTATAACAGCATCTCAACATGTTGTGAGTGAGCTTAAGAGAAAGCACTCTGCAAGACTCACTGCAGAGTGCCTACAGGAGGATCCAGCAGGCTCAGTGAAAGGCAGTAACAACAGGTAGCTGAAAAATTTGACCACTAGCAGGGTGGTGGTGGCACATGCCTTTAACCCCAGGCAGAAGCAGGTCTTCTCTGAGTCTGAGGCCAGTCTGTTCTATAGACCAAATTCCAGGACAGTCAGGGCTATACAGAGAAACCCGTCTTGAAAACTAAAACGCAAACAATCAAATCAAAATTTTTTACATTGGTTCCAAACATTAAGATTCAGAGATAGATTGCACATTCTAGTCCATCTGAACTAAAGTGACAGAATTCTGGTGACATATGTAATCCTGGGTCCAATTAGTGTTTCAGGTGTGCCTCCATTTTAACGGCATCCTCTGTCAAGACTATCACAGGTCATATAGGAACAGCCAGTGCTTAATACTGAATTAAAGCAGACATTTACAATGGATATTTTTGGCAAAAGTTTAATTTAAGTAGAACAAGAACTCGATTTTAATCAAGACCAAAGGGTGGTAACCTTTAAAAGAAACCAAGGACAGGTATGAGAGAGGCACACACCTGGGTAAGCCTTTGCCCAGCTCTTGCTTTTTCCTGGATACTTGTTGAATAACCTGTTCCCAGTTGACATTTCTCCTTGATGCATTTAGAATCTGTCGTAGGGTTGGCTTAAGCCCAGATTCCTTCTCTGTTTCATTCTTTCTATGGCCACTAACATTGCGAATTCGTCGAGCACTATTGAGGTTTGGCTCTGGGAGATGTGTTCCTGTTTTAGTTTTCAAACTAATGTGCCGGCTTAGATCTCTCTGGAGCGAGGCAGGAAAACCAAGTTTACTTAGTTCGGGTAGGAGTGTGCCTGGAGGCTGATTATTGATATCAGCTTTTTGAAGCTCTGCATCCAAGCCAGTACCCTCAAAGCTCTCTGTTTCAAAGGGTCCATCAGATTTAACAAGGTTGCTATCCTGTGCATCTTCTAGAGAGGTCTTCAAGTCTAGCAGTAAGCCAGAATGTGGACTGCTTGCTGCTGTCACGTGTAACTCATCCTCTGTCTGGTGAAGTGTGGAATCATGTGGGGAGGCAGAAAGGCTCTCAGATGTTCCCAGGGTCTGGCTCCCTTGTTCCTCATCCACAGTGTGAGTGCTGCAGGACACAGCCTCTGTGTTTGGTGAAGCCACACCTTCACTTTTTATGTCACAGTTTTCTGCATCAGATGTCACGCCACTGTTTTCAGCTGAGTGTGCCTGAGACTCAGTGTTCACAGAGTCTTTTGTAGACTCTTCTACACTACTTTCTTTTGCATGGTTCTCCGTCCTTTTGGGTGTGCTAAGGGGTGGATTTTGCAGTGTTTTGGGATACTGTAGCACCTCTTGGGCTTTCTGTGATGTACTACTTAACTTCTCGTCAGGTTCTTTTTGAGTGCCTGATACAGTTTTATTCACCTTTAAAGCACGTGATTTGGATGTGAAGGAAGAACCATGGCTACCTTCTAAAGTAGATTTGTTCAGGTGTAACTGATCTCCAGAAGGAAAGGATCTTGTCTCATTACTTTTTGAGCGGTTCTTTAAATTATGTTTATGAGGACCCAGTTTGGGGGTTGGAAGTGGAAGGAGTGGGGATTTCAGTAATGGAACCTTATTTGACTTCTGATGTGGTTCAGATTGCTCAGTAATGGGGCAAGCCCTTGCTGCCTCACAGAAAGCAGTGCCATCAGAAACGGCTTTGTGACTGGGAGATCCAGGATGTACTTCCTTTTGTGTTTTTAGCATTGGGGGATTACTTGTTTTATCAACTGGTTTGCGAAGTCCTGCAGTTATTAAGCTAAAATTAAAGAGAGGCTTATCTATCGTTTCTGACTTGTTGCCAATGATTTCTTTCAGGGCTGACTGTAAATCTGGAGTCTTCTGGGAAGGGTAAGGTGTCCAGCGGCGGAACTTTTCCCTCGGTTTGGTGCCATTTTTTCCTTTAATTTTTGAGGCTGCCATTTCTGTCTGTTTAGTGGCTTGACTTTCTCGCTGCTCAAAATTGAACTCGAGTAAGCCTTCTGAAGGAAATGTGTCACTTGCGTATCCCTCGGGAGGACTCCTGTACTTGGCGGCTTTGTCCCTGTCCTGCCGCTGCCACTTGCATCTCTCCTGACTGTACTTGCTTGGCTTATTAGATTTCTTGTTCCACATCTTGGTCATGTCTTCCATTTGATAGTTAGAATTTCTGTTTCTGCCTTGTTGAAATTTGTCTCCAGGGCCATTGTAATTCCAGCTATTTGTACTACGTACGCTGGATTTCCAGTTTCCGTTACTGTTGTTCATATGCCAGCTGGGAAAGCCACCTGTTCCTTCAGAATGCCAACTGGAATTCCTTCCTGTGCCGTTGTAATTCCAATCTACCATCCCATTGTTTGAATGCCAGCCTCCTCCAGAATTACTGTGATTATGGAACCAAGTTGAAGAGCCTCTTGTAACACCTTTATGCCAGCCAGAGCTTCCTCTTGGTCCACCACTATTCCTCAAAGAATGTGGAAAGCTGCTTTTTCGAGTATTATTAAAGCCATCCTTTTCCCATTTCCAGTCTCTCGGTGGAGGCCCACGATGATGCCTTGCTGGTTGGTTATAGCTCTCTCTGTCTTGGTAAGGGATTCTGTCTTCTCGTCTCCACTGGGGTTGCCTGTCATCTGAGTTTACTTCTTGGCTGTTACTGGAAGGTTCATCTTGTCTGAAAGAAAAACAGTTTGTCATTAATGAGATTCTTACTTGTGCTTCTTTTTAAAGGCATAACGCACCAAAGCTCTCCTCCCCTTTTCTTAGATTACAGAATGGGGCCCATTTTTATTTCTAGTGCTTGCTTTTACATTTGGAAGGTAAAAGACTATCTTCTCCTTTAGCCTAAAACATCAAAAATTGGACACATTTAAACTATCCTCCCAATTTGAGGGGGAGGGGCGACAGGGATTACTGTTCTAGAATTTTGTTCCTATTATCTTAGCATTTTTACATTATACAGATCTTTTCAAAATAAGGGTGGTTATATTTTGTGGTTAGGATTATTGTTAATGTAACTCCATGTTCAGGTTCAGTAGCTATACATGGCTTCTTCAGATGAAGGTTCTTACTGAAACAAATCTATTTTCTAACCCRCTTTAAGTGGTAAGACCACACTTTATCAAGTGGCCATCTGTAACTGTCAGTGCTATTTAAAAAAATTTACATATAATTTCTGTTTGGAATAGGCTTAGAACTGAGCTAACACAATAAGTTAGGTCCCCAATGCAGCAAAACAGCACAGGCCAAATAAGGGATCCCTCAAGAAGCTACAAAGAGCTTCTGAGCTACGTAAGCTTCTACATAAGGTGTCCACAAAAGGGAGTAAACTTATCACAACAATGTGTGAAACCATTTTTCTTTACAAATTACTTATGGTGTGGCTAATATCCCAGCAAGTAATAGGTGCTCAAAACACCAGGTAATAAAGTGACCTAAAGTTCACTTCATTTCTGCTAAAGACTTCACATAGATTAATTCATTGATGCTTTTTTCCCCTAAGATTACCTCATTCCATTTTTACAATCCAGAGGCATATATTATTACTTTTTAAATGAAGAGGCTCAAGTTTAGAGAAGCTAAGTGAATGGAGTCATAGAAATGCAAAAGGCTCGAGCAAAGGTCTGAACCCTGACTGCAGATGTTATCCTACCCACTCAGGCCCTGACACAGTAAAAATGTCACAGCAACAGTTTCTGCAATTGAATTTCTTTCTCTAAATTTGTCTTAGAACTGGAGAGATGGCTCAGCAGTTAAGAGCACTGGCTCTTCCAGGAGACCTGGCGTTCAATTCTCAGCACCCACTCATCACCATCTGGAACTCTTGTTCCAGGGGACCTGACACCTTTTTCTGGCTTCCATGAACAGCAGGCATGAGTGTGGCACATACCTATACAATACAATAATAACATCTTAGGCTAGGTGTGGTGATAACATTCCTCTTACAGCACTGAGAGGCAGAAGTGGGAGCATCTCAGAGTTCGAGGCCGGCCTGGTCTATGCTGTAAGCACCAGGCCAGCCAAAGCTACATAGCAAGATCCTACTTCAACAAACAGAACTCACTGACTACTGTCTTAAAAACTGACCTTAATTGGCCTTTAAAAGAAAACTGACTGTGTGCACATGTGCATGCATGGTGCATGTGTGCAATCAGAGAACAGAGTATAGTCGGTAGCCTCCTTCTACCACGTGGGTTTGGGGGACTGAACATAGTTGTAGGCTTGGCTGAAGTTCCTCAACCCACAGAATCATCTTGATGGCTCTTAACTGGCCTTTAACGCCTGTACTATTCTGGACATAAATTAGTTCCTTTCTTACAATATAGAATTAAAAATTCATCTCAGCTGGCATGGTAGCACTTTCTTGTAATCTCAGGGCTAAGAAGAATGTGAGTTGACTATATAAAGAGACCCTGCTTCAATAAATCAATAAATAAAAGAAATAAGTGGCTGATTTCAAATAATTATGTCATTATGGAGACATATAAGACTCAAAGAACAGTAAGGATGATATCAGTGTCTAATCATACCCTCTGATAGTGGTTAATCATTTATATAGCTAAGCTATAATAGTTTTTTGTATAAGAAAGAAACAAGAATTAGTGTCCTACCCATTTAACTTCCTAAAACAGAAGTGTAGACACCAGTTGCACTGTTGTCATGAGAATAGCATCAGAAGGATTAAACAGCCCAAGGGGTCAACAATCATGTTGCTATGGGCATCTTAAGACTAAGAAAGTCTTTTTCAAGGACTTATTTAGGGTAAAACTACGTATTTCCTACCTATATTTAAATCTCTAACAATAAGGTCAGAGTATATATAAGTAATATTCAAGAAGAATCTTTAATATTTAGAGTTGGAAATTTTCTCATCACAGTGTAGGACTTTAAAACCCATGAACTTCATTAATTGTTCTCTCCTATCTTTTGTTTCACTAAGTCAAAACCAGGTGTGGTAGCACACACCTATAATCCCACCACCTTGGGAGATAGAGACAGAAATTTAGGATCATCTTTGGCTATGAGCAAGCTGAAGACTCGCTGTGGCTACATGACTGCCTGGCTCAATTAAAAGCAAACAAACAACTTCAGGATATAAAATCAGGTAGGCAAAACCTTAAATGCCTAACATACAAATACATAAACACAGGTATATAAAATAGGAAGTACAATTAGGGAACTTATTCAAATAATCTTGATATTGTCAAATTTAAAATATTAATATTTATAGGAACATCCAGAGCAAACCAGGCACTGTATAGTTCTTAGAAAATCAAAGGTAAAATTCAAATTTAGCAAAAGCACCATGCTAATTTATAAGAGGTCATTCTTTCCCCTAAGAAAGATTATTTGGGCAATAAAAAATATAATAATACAAATGAATAATAGATGAAATGTCTATTCAATGATACTTATACTCTACGGCTTTCTAGTAGAAAAATTGGATACTAATAAAAAACAGTTCAAGACACAGTGATCAAGACCATAATTTTCAGGTCTAAAGACAAGACTGAGTTTAAGGACAGATAATACAATTCAAGAAAGCACTTCATAGTCCTTATCCCCAGATAGCAAACTCAAACAAAACTTTATAATTTAAAATAAGGTTAGGCTTTAAGGCTCTTAAAGTTAGGCTTACTTATCTTTCAAATTTCAAACCACAAGGCTGTGAGTGCAGCTTAGTAGAGTGTGCTCCTTCCTACACAGAGCTCTAGAGGCCCATCCTCAGGACAGGTAAGTTGTCTACATGTAACTCTATCTCAAAAAGCAAAACTGGAAACAAACCGACTTACCGACTTTGTTCTTTTCTTTCTTGTATTAACTGAACAAGTTCCTTATCAAAATAATCTTCCTCTTCCTCTTCCTTTCCATCATCTTCTCTTTCCTGGGCATCAACATTATCTTTGTGCAACTGGCCAGAAATGTGTTTTGCATATGCAGACAGACCCACTTCTGTGACCCGGCACACTCGGCACTCATGACTACTGTCCCTAGGGAAAGAGGGAGATGAAGGACATTCAATGCTCCCCACTGGCATGGCACACTCACCAGACTGCTAGTTTCCTCTGAAAGACTGTACGCAGCCGGGAACAGTGGAAGGTTAGAATTAATCAAGTCAGCGCTCCTCTCACCACTTTTAGTACATTTGTTTAAAAAATTACTTTGGAATAAATTTTATATACTTTTCCAGCAATCAAGAGGCAACACACTTAAGATTAATGGGCTTTAGGAGAAATCTTCTTGAATTGCTGTATTTAAAATCTTGCCAGAGGAAACATGGTGAAAGGGGAGGCAGGGCGGGGGGCTCAGAGCAAACACAAGCTGCTCTGGGGCACACCCATGGTGCCAGCTGCACTCAGAAAGCCTGGTGACAGCACATCCATTTAATCGCCAGCTCTAAAGTGTTCTTCCAGTGAAAGTTGGGGGTGGAGCAACGAGGAGGAGGAACAGCCAATCTCAGCCTGGTAACTAAATCGAACAGCTGGCATKCTGCCTGGAATGTGAAGATTCTGGCCCCTGGCAAACGGCAGTAGTAGTCCTAGCAAATGTTCTTAGTCTGGGTGATACATGTGACACATTCTGCTTCAGCAGGCTTATAGTAAAGGAAATTGAAACCATGTCAATTGTAGGAAGTTAACAGCTGTTAGGAAAATGTTTTCTCTCAAGTCTCAGAAAATCATGCAGTCCAGAAATACACAAAATTGGCTTTTACCTGAACTGGTGACCACTGGCTTGTTTCTGTCTACTTTTTCTTTTACTTGACACAATTGCAAAATCTCCTGTTTTGCCAGTCTTTTAAAGATTTGTTTGTTTGTTTATTATATGAGTACACTATAGCTGTCTTTAGACACACCAGAAGAGGGCATCAGATTCTATTTTAGTTGGTTGTGAGCCACCATGTGGTTGCTGGGAATTGAACTCAGGACCTCTGGAAGAGCAGTCAGTGCTCTTAGCCACTGAGCCAACTCTCCAGCCCAATTTGGCCAGTCTTAACAATCAAAATCTTAAATCCTCTTCAGATATGTAGCAGAACAATAATTTAACTGTTTTTAAGTTCTTTCAATCCTCTGATTACATCATCTGTCTGTGCAGCACTACTGAGAAGTGCAACTGTGGCTGTTCAATAATTCAAACTTAGTCCAGGAGCTTGTGCTGTGGTTTATAGTAGTAATATTGCTGTGATTCCCACACCAATCTGGGTGTCTACATCTATCTGCCTATATAAATCGTCAGATACATGCCATGAAACACACCCAGTCACCTACTCCCAGCCCCCCTTAGCAAAACCAAACCAAAATAAGCAGAATTGATATGAATTAACAGAAGTCCTTGAAACCGAGCACTTCATTTAATAGAAGTCAATTTCTGTTACAAATCACTTGAATGCCCATTTAAAGCAAAGCAAAACAAAACAAACACCTTACCAAGCAATTACTAGACGCCAAGCACAACACTATGTTACTTAGTTACAAACTATAAAAACTTAAACAATGCCTGGTACATCTTAAAATACAATGGGGGGGCGGGGCTAGAAAGATGACTCAGTAGTTTAGAACATTTCTGTTTTCTCAGAGGAGTTCTGAGCACCACAGGATCTGACACCCATTTCTGACCTCTGTGGGCACTGGTTCTCACATGGCATGCATTTACTACATAAATACATTTACACACAAATAAAACATAAATCCGGGGAACAAAATGCAATACAGTTGGGCAGGAAGTGTAACTCAATGGCAAGCAGCATCCAGCCAGTGCAGGACATGAGGCACTAACGTAACCCTGCAGCACCTGGGAGGCAGAGGCCGAGGCAGATGTATCTCTGCGAGTTCAAGGCCAGCCTGGTCCCAAGAGCAAGTGCCAGGGCTAAACAGAGAAACCCTGTCTCGGGGAAAAAAAAAAAAATCATAAATTAAAAACCAACACCTCCCCCAAATAAAGGAAACAGAAATAGCATTATTAAGGGATTGACAAGCAGATCTCTGTGAGTTCAAAGCCAGCCTAATCTATAAACCAAGTAGACCAGCCAGGGCCAAAAAGGGAGACCCTATCTCAGAAAAGAAAGGGTGATAGGAGCAGGGTGAGCAGTATAAGCAATAGCAACTTTAGACACACACCCATACCCAATACTGTTTCTTATTTTGGAAGGATCTCTAAAAATGGAAAAATGTAGAAATCTTACACTTTTTTTTTAAACTTTGTAGCACAATGCTTTCATTTAAAAATTTTAAGATGAAGAGTTCTGACCAGGTTCCCTAAAAATATCAATGGTTTACCTTGAATTCAATGTTCTAATTCCATGTCATCCTATAATATTTTAATGCATTATTTTCTAATCGTTTCTATATATTTAAAGATATGTTTAAATAGTAAAGGAATGTGGAGGTAGAGGCAGGTAGATCTTTGTGACTTTTAGGTCAGCCTGTTCTATTCAGTGAGTTCCAAGCCAGCCAGGGCTACATAAGCGAGACCCTGTCACAAACAACTTATCAAGAATAAAGTTTTCTGAAACTACTAGATTAATGCTAGCTCAATCTAGCATGGGTGGGTGCTAACTTGTAATAGCAAGCATCTCACAGCAACGCAGACAGTTTACAATATAAACAGATATCTGCTCACGACAGGTTGCGCCAGAAGAATCTAGAGACTAGGACAAATACTGCACATACACTGCAGCTGAGATCCAAGCCAACCTGTTTTTGGTTGGAAACCACATTGTTTTCAATGTCTTCATCTACATTTCTACTTAATGTGTAAGACACAGCATTGGATGTGGCCATACCAGTGCCACTGGGACTTTTGTACAATGTCTAATTTTTTTTCAAAATAGATGATTATGACTTTATAAAAAATTTTCTTATGTTCACGTCATCAATTTACCTCTTTTGAATTTTTCATTAATAACTGGCTTCATACTTTGTATAAACAGATAATTATGGCTACAATGTACTGCCTTTGTGTCACAGCTAATAAAGGCAATGATTTTCCTCAGGGTGTTGGAAGGGTCCAAATTAGCTCCATCCTGTCACCACACAATTTCCCCTCATGTACAAAAGGCACTCTTAAGATACTCTATGCATAAGCCTTTCTTTATTAAGCCTGCTCTAACTAAAACCGCAACAGCTGCTTGATAAATAAAGGCTGGAGTTTCTGATGGCATCTATCTGGAGTAACTGCTCGTACCACACATCTTCCCTATGCCCATATTTGAAACCAAAGAAAATTCACCAATATGGTCAAGTTTGCCTTTAAAACTGAATATAAAAACTTAAGTAGCCTGGCATGGTGATACACACCTTTAATCCTAGGACTTGGAAGGCAGAGGCAAGTGGATCTCTGTGAATTAAAGGCCAGCCTAGTCTACAGAGTGAATTCCAGGACAGACAGGGCTACACAGAGAAATCATATCTCAAAAAACCAAAAGCAAAACAAACAAAYGAACGAACAAATAAACAAAAATCACCCACAAAAATTAATGAAATATTTTATAATTATTTATAAGCTCATAACTTAAAAGTAAACTATAAGCACAGTAATTAGTAATTAAAAGTATATGGTCTATATTACAACCAAAGGGATTAAAAGGTGCATGCTAAAAGCTGAGCCACATTACAACAAAAACAGGTTTTTTCAATAAATAACACAATATTGGGGCTCACATGTGATCAATGTCCTATAATTTCTTRGTCAAAGAAAATGTTAAATCAGCCAGGCAGTGGTGGTGCACTCCTGTAATCCCAGCCCTTGGGAGGCAGAGGCAGGTGGATTTCTGAGTTCCAGGCCATCCTGGTCTACAGAGTGAGTGCCAGGACAGCCAGGGCTACACAGAGAAACCCTGTCTTGAAGAAAGAAAACAAAAACAAAAAACAAAAAACAAAAAACAAGGAAAAAAAGAAAAGAAATTGTTAAATATATTAAAAAAATATTCAGACATGAAGTCTCCAGGAAATCTGGTATAGTATGAAAAGACCAAATCTACGAATAATAAGAATATGGAAGTAGAAATCCATTTCAAAAGTATAGGAAATACTTCCACAGAAGAAAATTTGTGCAACCTAAGGAAGGTAAAGCTTATCCAAGTACAAGAAGCATACAGAACACCAAATAAACTGGGTCAAAAAAACAAAGTCTCCACAACATATTATAACTAAAACACTAAATGTACAGAATGAAGAAAGAATACTAAAAGCTACAAGGGAAAAAGACCAAATAACATATAAAGGCAGAACCAGAATTAATAAAACAACACCTGACTTCTCAATGCAGATACTAAAGCCCAGAAGAGTCCAGACAGATGTTCTACAAACTCTTAAGAGACCATAGATACTTCCAGTTTCTGTCTCCTGCTTGGGACCATCCTCTGCCACAGCGTGCCATATCCAAGTGGTGCAGGAACGTAGCTAACCACTCATCAGTGCAGAGTGGACAGTTAGCACAGGTGAGACCTGCCCTGTTGCTCAGAGGACGCTGCCAGAAACCCTGAGGACACAAGAACCTAAGAGCAGCCTGGGACGGGAATCTTCTGTTTTCCACCCGCACCCAGAACTGATTGGGATCACAGAGCTACATACCCAAAAACAAGCGCAAGAGAGCAGGACTCGCAGGAGTACCTACATAGCTGTGTACAGAGAGAGAACGGAACGGGTCTCCCAGGAACACAGATACAGAGGCTTGCATGACAGACTAGCCACGGTCAGAGACAGCAACACCAGCTAACACCAGAGATAACTAGATGGCAAAAGGCAAATGCAAGAACATTACCAACAGTAACCAAGGCAACATGGATGGCACCATCTGAACCAAGCTCTGCCACAAAAGCAAGTCCTGGATTCCTGGATACCCCAACACACCAGAAAAGCAAGATCTGGATTTAAAATCACATCTCATGATGCTGATAAAGGATTTCAAGAAGGACATAAATAACTCCCTTAAAGAAATACAAGAGAATATAGGTTAACAGGTAGAAGCCCTTAAAAAGGAAACACAAAAATCTCTTAAAGAAATACAGAAGATCCAAAAAAAGAAAGAAAGAAAGAAAAAAAAAAAGAAAAAGAAAAAGAAGAAGAAGAAGAAAAAAAAGAAAAGAAATACAGGGTCAACAGGTAGAAGCCCTTAAAGAGGAAACACAAAAATCCCTTAAAGAATTACAGGAAAACACAAACAAACAAGAGAAGAAACCGAACCAAACCATCCAGGATCTAAAATCAGAAGTAGAAACAACAAAGAAATCACCAAGGGAGACAATTTTGGAGAGAGAAAACCTTGGAAAGAAATCAGTAGTCATAGATGCAAACATGAACAACAGAATACAAAAGATAGAAGAAACAATCTCAAATGCTGAAGATACCATAGAAAGTATCGACTCAACAGTCAAAGAAAATGCAAAATGCAAAAAGCATGTAACCCAAAACGTCCAGGAAATCCAGGACACAATGAAAAGACTAAACCTAAGGATTATAGGTATAGAAGAGAGCAAAGATATACAACTTAAAGGGCCAGTAAATATCTTCAACAAAATTATAGAAGAAAACTTCCCTAACCTAAAGAGACAGATGCCCATGAACATACAAAAAGCCTACAGAACTCCAAATAGACTGAACCAGAACAGAAATTCCTCCCGTCACATAATAATCAAAACACCAAACGTACTAAACAAAGAAAGAATATTAAAAGCAGTAAGGGAAAAAGGCCAAGTAACGTATAAAGGAAGACCTATCAGAATTACACCAGAATTCTCACCAGAGACCATAAAGCAAGATGATCTTGGGCAGATCTCATACAGACCCTAAGAAAACACAAATGTCAGCCCAGACTACTATATCCAGCAAAACTCTCAATCACCATAGATAGAGAAACCAAGATATTCGATGACAAAACTAAATTTACACAACGTCTTTCCACAAATCCAGCCCTACAAAGAATAATAAATGGAAAACACCAATACAAGGAGGGCAACTACACCCTAGAAAAAGCGAGATAGTAATCTTCTTTTAACAAACCCAAAAGAAGATAATCACCAAACATAAAAATAACATCAAAAATAACAGGAAGCGGGGCTGGAGAGATGGTTCAGCGGTTAATGGCACTGACTGCTCTTCTGAAGGTCCTGGGTTCAAATTCCAGCAACCACATGGTGGCTCACAACCATCCATAATGAGATCTGACACCCTCTTCTGGAGTGTCAGAAGACAGCTACAGTGTACTTAATATAATTAACAAATAAATCTTTAAAAAAAAAAATAACAGGAAGAAACTGTTCCAATCACTATTCCTTAATATCTCTTAACATCAATGGACTCAATTCCCCAATAAAAAGACATAGACTAACAGACTGGACACGGAAACAGGACCCAGCATTTTGCTGCATACAGGAAACGCACCTCAGTGTCAAACAAACACTATCTCTCAGTAAAAGGCTGGAAAAAATTTTCCAAGCAAATGGTTCCAGAAAACAAGCTGGAGTACCCATTCTAATGTCAGATAAAATTGACTTTCAACCAAAAGTCATCAAAAAAGACATGGAAGAACACTTCATACTCATCAAAGGAAAAATATACCAAGAAGAACTTTCAATTCTTTATACATCTATCTATGCTTCAAACCCAAGGGCACCCTCATTTGTAAAAGAAACTTTACTAAAGCTCAAGGTACACATTGCACCTCACACAATAATTGTGGGAGACTTCAACACCCCACTCTCATCAATGGACAGATCAGGGAAGCACAAACTAAACAAAGATACAGTGGAGCTAACAGAAATTTTGGACCAAATGGATTTAACAGATATCTATAGAACATTTCATCCTAAATCAAAAGAATGTACCTTCTTCTGAGCACCTCATGGTACCTTCTCCAAAACTGACCATATAATTGGTCACAAAACAGACCTCAACAGATTGATAAGATTGAACTAATCCCATGGCTCCTATCAGATCATGTKGTGGATAGCCCTGGGCTTGTATTTTGATGCTAACTCCACTCCTCAGAGGGGCTGCAGATGAGTTGCCTTGTGAACCTTCTCCCCACCTTAACTTTTCAAACAAAGGCTTGAGCCAATGTTTGGGCAGGAGGAAGTGGGAGGAGCTGAGAGTCTAGGGGAGGAGCAACGGGGAAAAACAGGAAGGGGAGGAGCAACGAAAAAGAAAGGAGAGACGGCAGGGAGAGAAGCTGGGGGCCTGAAGAAACGCAAATTATACGGAACAATATAGATGGAAATAAAGTAGTAGAGTGGGAGGCCTGCCCAATCTAGGCTTGTAGCTTGTTTTGTTAACTGACTGAGTTGAGCTTTCTTTTACCAGGGAATTGGGTTGGAAACAAAGTAGCAACAAAATGGCACCCAACGTATTGTTTAGACCTACCTTAGATAAAAGGTTAACGGCCCCTGAAGCCTTGAACAGCTCGGGCAGCAGATACAAAGGGTTCTGGACCAGGTAATTCATCGATATAAGAGAGATACATAGCATCTTGATACTTAAAAGATGGGTAAAACAATAAAGACCTTTTTGGCTCTATGTGATATTTTGAATGATTTGACAGGAATGGATTTAGAGGAAAAAGTCATTGGTATTGCAATACTTAATCTCTTGATTTACTATGTCATCTCAAAAGACAGGGTTCCAAACAAAAAATTCCTTGCCTTAGAAAAGAGATTACAAGTAACACTAGAACAAAGGATGCAGCAGTTCACAGACCAGACTGAGCAGCAGAGAGAAAATAATGAGGACTGGAAGCTAGACTTGGAGAATAACCTTTTAAAATTAATGAAAATAAAATGGACAGCAGACTATCAGAATTGCAATATAAAGAAAAGATCAAAATGTGGAGGCAGAACCTTAAATAGAAAATACAGGAACTCAAGGAAAAGGAAAATACTCAGAGAGGGATAGAAGATAAAAGTAGAGAAAGCCAACCAAAGGTTATTAAAAAACAAACTTTAGTCTATCTGGTCAGTATACAACAAAGACCTCCAGATGATGATCATCCACAGGGTTATCAGGATTTCGTATGGCAACCTGTGGATGTATTAGATCTAAGAAAATTTAAGGAAAGTGTCACTAATTTTGGAATGCATTCACCATTTGTAAAGCAAATTCTGACTTCTTGGGCTATTAAAAATAGAATAATCCCACAAGACTGGAAGGATATGGCAAGAGCAATACTAGACCCTGCTGCTAATTTACAATGGGTCACATGGTGGAGAGGGGCGAGGGAGATAGCACGACAAAATAGAGCTGGGGGTAGAAAGATTTCTGTAGACCAACTGCTTGGTGAGGGTCGCTTTGCTGAGGTAGAAGTGCAGACTATACATGATGAAGAAACCCTAGCCTTGTGTCGATTGTCAGCTTTAAGGGCCTGGGACAAAGTTGCAGAATCAGGGAAAAGACTTGAGCCATTTACTCAAGTCATACAAGGTCCACAAGAAACCTTGCCTTACTTTTTACAAAGACTAACCTCAGCTGTGGAAAGGAGTACATCAGATTCTGCAGCAAGGATGGCAATAATTAAGTCTTTAGCTTCTTAGAATGCAAATACTAAATGCAAAGAAGTAATAAGACCACTGAGGGCAAGGTCAGCATCAATAGATGAATGGATTAGATATACAATTGATGTTGTATCTCGCTTACCTGATATGACAGTAATAGGAGGAGCTGCCATTAGACACCTAGAAATGACCCAAGATTTCAAATGTTTTAACTGTGGTGAGTGGGGTCATCTCAGAAATGACTGTAGAAAAAAACAAAGTAATATCAAAAGGGGGCCTATGCCTTTTGGAATATGTCAAAGATGTGGAGAAGGTTCACAAGGCAACTCCTCATCTGCAGCCCCTCTGAGGAGTGGAATTAGCATCAAAATACAAGCCCAGGGCTATCCACAACAAGATCACTATGGAGTAAGAGTGGTCTTCAACAGCAACAAAAACAACAGAAAGTCCACATACACATGGAAGCTGAACAATGCTCTACTCAATGATACCTTGGTCAAGGAAGAAATAAGGAAAGAAATCAAAGACTTTTTAGAATTTAATGAAAATGAAGGCACAACATACCCAAATTTATAGAACACAATGAAAACAGTGCTCT
>BDUI01001369.1:106296-117373 GCA_002335545.1 Apodemus speciosus
ACACAGGCACAGGGCTCGTCATAAACTTGGTCAAGCCTCAGCTAGCCACTTTCTCTATGAACTGAGGAAACTCCTTTCATCACTACGGTTTAGTTTCCTCATCAAATGAGACAGTGACAGGCTACAGAGTGAGGGAAGAAAACACAGAATGATACTTTCAGTCACTTTCATCTTCAGTCTTTTATGACTGAGAGTTTAACATGCAAGTTTTGAAATGAGATAGGTTTGATTTTTGACTGGAAATTGTGCTTTGAAGTCGGGACTTCCGCATAGGTGGATTTAACTTGAGGTTAAGGTTCTTTATTCTCTAAAACTTGATTAAGCTCTGGTGTGGTGATATGTGCTCGTAGTCCTAGCACTTGGGTAGCCCTGAGGCAGGAAGACTGACAGAACCGAGGCCTGCTGTGCAAGCTATACAGTGAGTACCAACCAGCCAGGACTACATAGCAAGACGCTATCTCTGTTCCCTGAGTTTCGCAGCTTTCTTATCTACAGATTAACTTAAAGCCACTAGTCTGTTCAGTTGATATCCCACATTGACAGGTGTCTCTGTTCTTAGCTCTTGCTCCCAGCGGGCCTCTAGGCAAGATGTCCCTGCCCATCGGGATGTGCCGCCGGGCATTCAGCTATGATGATGCCCTAGAGGACCCTGCCCCCATGACTCCTCCTCCATCGGACATGGGCAGCCTCCCCTGGAAGCCAGTGATTCCAGAGCGCAAGTATCAGCATCTTGACAAGGTACCTTACCCTGCTGACAGCTTCTGGCAAACTCACCCCCTTTTTTCTCCTCTTGTTCCGGAAGCTTYGGTGGTTCTCAGTYCCTACAAAATCAGGCGCATTTGTTCCCTTTGTATATCTTCTGTACCTTTTTCGAATCCAAAACTTGAACAGTAGTGTTACCTATAAGAGATTCTTCTAGATTCCACTTCCCCAACTGAGAAGCCAAACTCCAGAACCTCCGTACCTAAGTTCTAAGTCTTGCTTACCTCTTTGTAGCTTCTCTGTTATCCAGCTATAGCATCATTAGAATATTTGCATCAACACAGTGAGGTAGTGGGGGAGAAGGACCCAAGTGTAAATATGAAATTAATTTATGTTGTATGCATAGCCTCTCCTCACAGCCTGATTACTTTTATATAGTCAGATTTTTGTGCACTAAATGAAGTTTTACACTGGGAAGTTTTACTGTCTCTTGTGTCTTGATAGTGTGCAAATTTCAGATTTGGGGGCACTYGAGAGTTTAGGTTTTTGAGTAGTGATTTTCAGCCTGTATTGCATTGCAATGTTAAGCTGAAGGTCTGGCGTAGAGTYCAGAAAACCTTTCAGAGGCTTGTGTTGTGATCYGCATCAGCACAGGCTTCTGGACGCCTGCTGTGTTGTTGCTTGTGCATGTGTGCCTTTCCCTGTGCTGCCAGGGAGCCTGGCACCCCGCCTCAGGTGCTCCACGGCACTCCTGCCCTCGGGAGACTGCTGCAGGTCCGTGTGCACTGTGTGCGGAAGCCTGTGCTTCTCCCCGACGCCCGTCACCCAGAGCACAGAAGGCCATCCTAGTGCCGAGTGAGCGGGAAGCTCAGATGAAGCCATTTTACCTGCGGACTGCTGKGGCTTGGGGGAAGGTGTGAGGGTCTGTGAGCAAGCCTGGGGCTCAGTGACTTTCCTCCTAGTTTTCCCTGAGCACAGCGCCTTTGTCTGAGTGAATGTTGAGGCAGTAAGTAGGAGACTTAGTGGCTGGGGTGGTGTGGGGAGGGGCTGAGCTGAGTGCTGCCTGAGCTCTCCTGTCTGATGAGGGACACTCTCAGGACAGGGACTTCTTCCTACGGTCCTCATGTTAGTTGTCTGCTGTAGTCCAACGCAGACAGCRGTTGCAGAGAAAATGTYCTGTTGAAGACAGTGGGGAGACTACAGGAACTGGCAGCCAGCATAAGGAAGGCCTTGAGTCTGAGGCCAGCCTGAGTTTTATCCAAAGGCCCCTCCTAAAGAAACAAGACCCTCAAACAGGTATGGGAAAAACCTATATAAAAACAAACATGAAAAAAGCCTGCCAGCTGTTTCCAAGGCTGGCACAGGAGAATTGCCTGCTTAGGCTACAGAGTGAATTCAAGGCAAGTCCAGGCAACTTAGTGAGCTCTTTTCTCAAAGTAGATGAGAAAAAGGGGCAGCAGGTATGCTCCGTGGTCGAGTGCATGCTGAGCACGTGCACGGTCCTGGTTCAGCCTCAGCCGGGGCACGGGGTGGGGGACCATATGTGACCTTGTGCAGGGGTCCCCAGCATTACACGCTGGCCTAGTCTCATTTCCTGTTGCTGTGTAAATTACTCTGGCAGAGGCAGAGTCAGGGAAAGGGRCTTWCTTTAGCTCACAGTTCAAGGAACAGTCCATCCTGAGAGGGAACTTGAGAGGGTCAGTCGAGCAGCGAGKTGAGCGCGTGCATGCTGYTGCTTGTCCTTTTCTGTTTAGCCAGCCCAGGCCCTGCCCGGGACGGTGCCTCCTGGACTGAAGAGGACTCTTCCCACACCAGTGAACAGAAGGAGATAATCCCCCACAGACACTCACCAAGGCTTACGTCATCTATACAACTTAATGGGTGCCCAAAGGCCTTTCTCCTAAGTGATTTTGGGTTCTGTCAAGTTAACACTAGCCATCACACTTGGGAGTTTATTTAAAAATTCTATTACTGTTATTTTCTGTGTGCTGTGATATCCAAGGCTTCACATAAACTTGGCTACAACATATTTTTTTCCTTTTTGACCTAGGGTCTCACTGTGTGGCCCAGGTTGGCCTCAAATTCATGGTAGTCTTCAGCCTCCAGAGTGCTGGGCCTGCGGATGGGCATCACTGCACTCTGTTTATGTTCTCCTAGGGGTGGAGCCGTGGCTCATCTCTCCACAACCCAGACCTACCACACAGCCTGAATGTTTGGCCAGCACTCGGGGACTGCTGAGGGGCTGAGTCCGAGGGGAGTTCTCCCAGCTCAATAAGACTTGGTTGTAGGAGGTGTCTGTTCCATTTTGTTTTGCCTTTTTTGTCCTTTCTTCTCTATCCCTCATTAATGTTTCCTTGGTTTTGGAGACAAGGTTTTGGTAGGTATTCCAGCCTTCTTGCTTTGAACTCACTATGTAGCCCAGGCTAGACTTGAACTCACACCAGTTCTCCTGCCTCAGCCTCTCTAATACTGGGATTATGTGTGTGCCATCAAATCGTGTTTCATCTGTAGTCTTAGGGGCAGACGGAAGCTGAAAGCTAGGCCTCAGGGCTCCAAACTGCCTTTCCTCATGTGGTCCCAGGCTCTTCCCATGAGTCCAGTCTTGTTGTCACCTTGGTGAGTTGAAGTGTCCACTGTCCCTTCAAATATTTCTTCACTTAGTGGACTACATATTCTTGTAACTTTCTCCAAAGATATTTTAGCTGTGTGGCTCCCCTGCCCTGCTCACGTGCCTCCTCTCCTCTCTTGAGCAGACAGAGGAAGGAGCGGCCAGTGTCTCTTCCATTGCTGCGACTCCATCAACAGCCACTGGCAGTTCAGACAAGGCCCCTGTGGTGAAGGCTAAAGCTACCCATGTCCTCATGAGTTCCCTGATCACAAGTAAGCAGAGTAAAGGGGGTGGGGAGGGAGCTCGCHRCAGCTGCAGATGACTCTCGCAGGTCTGCCTTGGTGGGGCCTCACATGAGTGGCTGCTGAACCCCTCAGCTCCGCCTCATCGAGAAGGAAGATTGGTTGACTGTTCAGTATCTCATTGGCTTAGGTATATTCCTAAGGCAATTGTTGCTTGGTACAGTCTTCATTTTCCTGTTGTGACCAGTGTGGTCTTAGACAAATTACTTAATAGTAGATACTGTACCCTGCTTTTCTGAAGTAGGGGTCTAGCTGGCAGGTTGATGGTGARGTTGAATAGTTAGTTCATTGGCAGGAGCTTGGATCTGCTGCCCTAGGTGCGTTGTAGACAACATGACCTTCCACTAGTACGTGCTTATCTGACTTTGCTTTGAGACAGGGTTTTGCTGTGTATCCCTTTTGACTTAAACTCAAAATAGTCCTCCTGTCTTAGTGTTTTATTTTAATTATTATTAGTATCTTTTAATGTAGGAGTCCTCTGTCTTCATGTATACACCTACATGCCAGAAGACAGCATCAGATCCCTTTATAGATGGTTGTGAACCACCATGTAGTTTAGTTGCTGAGACTCAAACTCAGGGCCTCTGGAAGAAGTGCTTTTAACCTCTGAGCCACCTCGCCAGCAGYGCCTTAGTGTTCTTAAGAGCTGGGATTATAATCTTGGACCACTGACCCAGCTACTTTAAACATTTTTTTACTTAGCATTTATAAATAATCTATATATATTTTTACAAATGGATTTTTGGTAGTGCTGACCAAGRCCTTATCCATGCCGGCCCACCAGGAAGTCCGCGTGCAGGCCTTTAGCTTCTTTAGAATGTGTCGTGATAGTCCTAATGAGACTTGATGTGACAGCCAGTTTTTTCTTTTTAAGTTTATTATTTTAAAAACAATTTGTGTTTATGTATATAGTCTGTGTGCTTGAGCATGTTTGGGTGTGGGGAGGCAGGTGTGTGCCTGTGCTTATGTGTACACCTGAGGAGGCCTGAAGAAGTCACCAGATAGATCCCCTTGAGCCAGTGACAGTTGTGAGTCATCCAGTGTTGGTGACAGGATCTGAGTCCTCTGAAAGAGGGGCAAGGGCTTCTAACCACTGAGCGTCTCTCCAGCTCTACACTTYAGACTTGTCACAAGTTCCCTACGCTGCTTCCTTCGAGGCTCATTCCRGCAAGTGCGGGAAGGTAATTCAGTCCGTGGCTCTGCAGTAATGCCCACACCAGCACTGAGGTGCACAGGGTTGCTTCTTGGTTGGCTCTTCTGTCAGAGCTCCTTCCTTTTCTCCAGGAGGGCATCACTTTGTCTAGGTCAGTTCTGGAAAGTTTCCTCAAACAGTCAAAGTCCAGACCCACTTTGGTCTTCTGTCACTGACCCATTTGAAGCAGCGGCTCCTACTTGGATTTTGTAGCCTGACTTCTGGCATCATAAAGCACAGCTGTTGTGGCTTCCAAGGGCAGTGGGCATGAATGAGGTACACATGAAAAAGGAAGTGGAGTGTCTAACCCAAACAAGTGGAGTGTGGGTGTGGGGACAGCCCACAGCTGCCATGCTCATGTGTAGTGTGCAGTTTGTAGCTTAAGAAAAAATCTCTTGTTCATTCTATAGTGTGAGCGACCTGTGACATAATACCCAAGCTGAAAGGACATAGTTGGGCCAGGGACAGTAACAGACAGATCATATGTAAGAAACATTAGTCTTTAGGCCTGGGCCTTGGCAGGTTGTTGTGCTGTGGCTCTAGCTGGTACCTTGGTGCCAGCTGGCAGGAGTGAGTCTCTGTGGCAGAGTTCCGTGTGGGTGGGAATTCTCTCAGGGAGCTTAGTGCCTTGGGGAYGCTTACTCGGTCCATGCTGGTGGTGCCTTCTGCTTGCTCTTGCTGAATGCCGTTCTGGCTGATTTTGGCTGGTTTTCCACTYGTGAGGAGTTGAGCGTGACTTGTCCTCTCTTTTCAGAGCAGACCCAGGAGAGTATCCAGCGTTTTGAACAACAGGCAGGGCTGAGAGATGCTGGCTACACACCCCATAAGGGCCTTACCACTGAGGAGACCAAGTACCTTCGAGTGGCAGAAGCACTCCACGTAAGCAAGCAGGGCCATCACAGCGAGCTGCGATTGTGGTTTGCGTGTTTCCAGCTTAGCTGTCAGGCCACTGTGGAGAGTGACAGGAAGAGAGCATCAGACAGGAAGAGCCTGGGATCGCCCTGCTAAGGTGGCCGTCCTGGCTGAGGCCTGGACGCCTTAGCTGCAGGTGTTTCGCTTCTGGTCTGGAAAGTGAAGCCTGCCTTGCTTATATATGGCGTGTGTGAGAGCTGTGGGCTGTTTCCAGGTCTGCCAGGATGGCTGGCTCTGAGGGAAGGAGAGGGATCCCATAGTTCCAAGAGTTTATAACTCAGCTGAGTAACATCATCGTTATCTGCTTGTTTATTTAGAGACAGGGTCTTTGTCTATAAACTCAGGCTGGGATGGTGGCATCCTCCCTTATCACAGTGTGTATGTGAGCATGAGTGTTCCAGGCTAGCCAGGGCTACATAGTGAGAACCTGTTTYAAAAAACAACAAAACCAAAGTCCAGGCCTGCTTTGMACTGTGATCTGTGATCCTCCTGCCTCTGCCTTTCAAGTTCTGGGATTAAAGGTGTRCCCCACCATTCCCAGAGAATACTTAACTTTCTAAAACTTCAGTTCAGGAGCTGGGTGTGATAGTACTCATCTTTAATCCCAGTTTTTGGGAGGCAGAGGCAGGTGAGGCTCTCTGTGGGTTCAAGGCCAGCCTGGTCAGCTTAGTGAGTTCCAGGACATTGAGGGAACCTGTCTTGGACTAGGGTGACATTATTTTGGTGAGAGTTTATTTAATGATGGATAACATGTTCTACCAGATAATTGAACCCAGGGCCTCATGCCTCCTGGGGAGTGCTCTGTTACTGAGCTACGTTTCCAGCCTCTCACTGTTTTGTCTTATGGATTGATTTTCTCTCATGGTGTTTGGTCTCCAAGTGTTTCTATGTACTACTTTAATTCTTGGTACCTGCAAAGGCTAGAACAGGGCATCTGATCTTCTGGAACTGGAGATATAGATGATTATGAGCTGCCATGTGGGTGCTGGGAACCGAACTGAGGTCCTCTGGAAGAGCAGCTACTGCTCTTAACTGCTGAGATGTATCTTTCTGTGTAGTTAAGGCTGGCCTCAACCTCAGTCTCAGGTGCTGGGGTTACTGATACAATTTTAATGACTTTAAACAAAGTTTTTTTTTATACTAATTAATTAATTTATTTATTTATTGTTAGTTCTTTCCTTCCACCCTAGATTGTCAGCCTGGTGGCAAGTGCCTTTCCCCACTAACCCATCTCACTGGTGTTCACATGATTCTTTTAGAGAGGTGGCTTTCTACTAAATGGTGCTCTATGACTTACACATTCACATAATCTTGATATTGATCCTTGGAGTAGAATTATATTCTGTTGTGTAAATAAAGAAGATACTGGAAAGGTAAGCCAGGCAGTTAGGTACAGAGCATGAAGACTGCTCTCTAGAAACCATGTATAAAGCCAGATGTGGTGCTGGCCGTCTCAGGGCCAGGGAGGCAGAGATAGGTGCAGTTGCGGAGCTCACCGGCCCCCAGCCTGTCTGATCAGCTCCAGGTCCAAGCAAGAGATGAGCTCAACAAAACAAAGCAAACCCCCAAACAAAAAACCATGGTGGTCTCAGACATGGGGCTGCATACCTTCACTTCTAACATGTGGAGGTAGAGGCAGGCGGGTCTCWGTGTGTTTGAGGCCAGCCTAGTTTATACAGTGAGTTCCAGGACAGCCAGATCTTGCACAGTGAGACCCTGTCTCAAAAAGCCAAAACAAAAGAGAAAGCTACTAAAAAGGTGGGTGGCTTTTGAGTCGTGACAGGAGGTTGATCTTCACATGTGCACCTTCCCCTCACAGTACATATGCGTACATACATACAAGCAATCACTCGTGCACAGAAAAAAAGTAAAAAAATTTTTAACACAAGAATGAAAGAAAATTCAAGTAGCCGTTACAAGTTCCTTTGGGCATAGGGAGAACATCAAAAACACAGGCGACGGTGTAGTGTGCACATGTAGGATGGGGACGTCCCCATGTGGGTGGTCTGCATTGTGGTGAGCAGTAGTCCAGATGAATCTGCAGGTTAAGTTTAAAAGCCACTCCTGGGAGAAATCATGTTGAGCTGATACCATTTGAACTTGATAAGACAGATGCTTCTGAAGGCAGGCACTCTGTTTTTGCCACTCATTTTGTAACAGATTGTTAACTTACACAAACTGCTATGTTGAAAGTCAGCTGAGGTCCAGCAGAGGCATGTCCCTTATGGAGGGTAGACTGGTTTATACTACTGTGGAGTGTCAGCCTAGACCTAAGAAGCAGCTCTGACTCTCCTTGCTAATCTGTCCACCAATCTGTCAGCAGTATTTTGATAATGCTGTGGAGGTGGCTGGTTATGGGAGAAAGCGGAGAGAATGGGGTAGCTTTCTCAGGAGAAGCATTTCACTAAAGAGGACAGCAAGCTTGCCTTGGCTTTGAAAGTCTGGAGGGCAGAGATTGTACTGTAAGACGGGAACAGAATTGAAGGCCGGGCCTAAGGGTCAGCAGCCTGGTGGCTCTCTCCGTAGATGATTTGGCTTTGTAGGAAACCTAAGTTCTAGTGTGCAGCTTGTAGCACAGGAGTGCTTAAGATGCTGCAGAGTACAGTTCCTTAGAAACATGGAATCCATGTGGTATGGAAGGAACAGAATCGCTGCTGCCTCAGGTTAGGATGTGCATTATAAGGGCTGATGCCCAGACTGATCCACCGTGCATCTGATCTCACTTTGAAAAGTCTCTTTTCACCAATTGGGACAGAAACTAAAGCTGCAGAGTGGAGAGACAACAAAAGAAGAGAAGCACCCTGCATCAGCCCAGTCCACCCCAAGCAGCACCCCGCACTCGTCCCCTAAGCAGAAGTCCAGGTGAGTCTCCCTGCACCCTGTGAGCTGGGTTCTCTGGGGAAGCCAGTGCTGAGACGATGCTGGCCTCCAGTATATGGGTTCTTAGCTTTGGTGTAAGACACTGTAGTGACAGGGGAAGATGGCATACAGGAATATGTATTTTACTTCACCTGTTCCAGGGGCTGGTTCTCGTCTGGCTCTTCCTCAGCCTTACCTGCTCCGAATCCTCACACCATGGATCCTGGGAGTGGAAATGATAGGAACTCAGCAGACAAATGGAGCCTCTTTGGACCACGACCCCTGCAGAAATCTGATCCTGGTAAGGTRGCTTCAGAGAGACCATCAAGGCTCCCAGCTACTGTGTGGGCTGGAGTTATAATCTGCTGTTTTCCTTGGCAGGTTTTGCCATTCAGGCTTACAAAGGTGCTCCAAAACCCTCTCCTATGGAGTTGATGCGTGCCCAGGCCACACGAGCAGGTGAAGAACCCGCCACCTTTAAGCCACCAAAGATGGATGTCCCAATGGTAGAAGGAAAGAAACAACCACTTCGAACYCATAATCTCAAACCCCGTGACCTGAATGTGCTCACACCCACTGGCTTCTAGAATCTTTCTGTCCAGGGTCTGTAACTTCCCTGGGCTCCGACATAGGAGGGATGTGGCTGACTGAGGCCTGAGTAAGTGTGCAGATTGTCCTTGGGTGAGTGAGAAAAGCCATTTTGCACTTTCAGGTTGGTGGAAAATGTCAGTGGTGTGGAGTCAGGACCTGTTTTTTTAATCATTTATTCTAGAGAAGGACTCTGATCCTTGCTTTCCTAGGTAAATTATGCTGGAGTGCTTCCAATACTAAGGCTTCTTGATTCTTTTCCCTTGATCACTATAAGCACTGACAAATCATGGTAGAGGTGCCCACCAACCAGTTTGCATAGTGGAGGCCTCCTGACATGCATTAGCCTGGACTTCTCTGAGAGCTGGGCATAGCTCATGGCTACACTTGCAGGACCCTGTAAACTCAACTACAGGTTGTTCTCTCCTTTTTTCCTCCCTCCTTCTTTCTAGGGTTTCTATATGTAGTCCTGGAAATAGCTCTGAAGACCAGGCTGGCTTGAATTCACGGAGATCCATCTGCCTGCCTCCCGAGTGGGCGTGCACCACCAACGCCCAGCTCAGGTTCTTTTTCTTGGTTAGTCCAGCACACCACTTTGTTCTCTTGGGCCCCTACAGTTGGAGGGCTGTGTATCTGGTGTGTCACAGGACAARCACTAGGTCTTGGACAGCCCCTTTGCTCTTTTGCACTTTAATGTGAAATTAATTTAACTTCTAATTCAGTATGCTGGTTTCATACTCACAAATGGTTCCATTACTGAAGACTAAGCCAGGCAGGGGCTTGCTCATGCTAGGCAAGTGCTCTGCCACTGAGTGCCACCCCCAGCTCCTGGATATTACACTTTTAGTTGTGTGTATTTTGAGACAGCGTCTCCCTTTGTAGYCGTGGTTAGCCTGGAACTCAATCAGTAGATGCACAGAGATGTGCCCGCCGCTGCCTCCAAGTGCTGGGATTGGAGGTGCACATAGCCACACCCAGCTTAAGCTTTTGTTAAAGACGATGATAGGTACAACTGGATTAGTCTTCAGGGTCACATGATCTTGGTGCCACTGTATTCTAATAACACTGAGATCATTTTCCACCAAGTCAGCCTCATATGTTCAGTAACACATCTTACCGAGGAAGGGAGGCAAGGAAGTGCCCTGTRTCTCCTCGTTGTTCACAGGTCTGTTGGTCTTGGAACACTCACATACGATTGCTCAATCATCTTAGTAGTCTGTTTCATAATGAGCTGACCTCAGAGAAGCCCTGGAGTCTAAGATTGTTGTAAAAATTAATTTATTTGTGTTATCTTGTACTGACAAATAAAAATCTTTACTACTTTCTCAAGCCCAGGTCTGTCTTGTCCATTCCGCCATAGCGGAGTCCAAGCATTGTAAACTTTTTATTCTATCTTATTAACAACACATGTTTAACAGGTTCTAATCTTTTGTTTCTTTGCCTGTCTCGTTATATTAGGTTTAATAAACTGGCCACAGAGTCATATTCATGGGCAATATAAAAAGTCTAATATGGATTGTGGTCTATTAGGGAAAAACTAATGTTTTTTCTAGAAATAGGCCGTCAGTACCCTGACTGGTGTAACACTGATGGATTGTTCAGAAGGGTTCTTTCACATCTTGCAAGGAAATGTTGGACATATAGTGCATATCACTGCTTGTTTCAAAAGCATAGATAAATAATTTAATAAAAAATATATACACCTTGTATATTTAAGCCAAATTTGAATAGGCTAGGATAAAGATTATAAAAAAGATATATACTGAAGAGTTATAAGATTATTACAACCTACAGATAAATAAGATAGGTTTGGTCCTATGACATTCCTAACTAATGTTCATACTTCAGGGCTTCTAAGTAGCTGGCGACAGTCAGGAGGTATATTTGGTGCTCAGTGCTTAGAAGTCTGGCTGC
>BDUI01001369.1:136203-146378 GCA_002335545.1 Apodemus speciosus
CTGCCTCTGCCTCCCAAGTGCTGGGATTAAAGGCGTGCGCCACCACCGCCTGGCTATATGAATATCTTTGCCTGCATGTATGTATGTGTACCACATGTATTTTTGTTATTCACAGAGGTCAGAAGGAGTCRGATCCCTTGGAATTGGAGTTTCAGACTGTCCTAGGGTTTTCCTGCTGTGAGCAGACACTATGACTAAGGCAACTCTGCGAGTTCCACATCCAGATCCACAGGCAGCAGAAGACTGAGCCACACTGCGTGCAGCTTGAGCATAGGAGACCTCAAAGCCTGCCTCCATAGCAATACACTTTCTCCAATAAGACCAACTTACTCCACCAAGGCCATACCTCCTCATAGTGTCACCCCCTATGGCCAAGCATTCAATTACATGGGAGCCATTTGTATTCAAACCACCACACAGATGGATGTGAGCCACTATGTGGGTGCTGCAAGACCAACCAGTGTTCTTAACCACTGAGCCATCTTTGTAGGCCGTATCTTTATTTCATCCTCATACCTAAAACTCATAGTTTGGTTGACAATAAGTCGAAAGCCCTTTGCTGAATTACCTTAGGGTGTACAGACAGAATGCTAGCAGCTAAACTTGGGGGTCAGTAAAGACAGAAAGTACAATTTTTTTTCTGGACTACTAACTTCCTACCTTTTGTTTTTGTTCATGCCATTCCTTGAGACATTTTGCCTACCATGTTCCAGAGTATAGTAGCTGACAATTTCACACAATGAGTTTCACAGCAGAAACCTCCTCACTATCTATAGAACTGGTCCACACCGCTCAGCAGATAGACTGCCTTTCTGAGTGGCAAAGTTCTTTGGTGCTCTAATGTGAAGCATCCCCTCCCTGGCTATGGCAGTCTCTTTCACCTGTGTGCTAGCTCATGGCTATCTTATCACTAATCACTCTGATGTTTTCCTAAGATCTCTTGAATGTTATTCACAAGGATTGTTCTTCTCCTTTCCATAGCTATGACTTACAACTTTCTTTCTCCATTTATTTACTAGCATCTTAATATTATGTATTTGGGATTAAACTCAGACCTCATACATGGTAGGCAAATGCTCTACCATTGAGCTGTATCGCTAACCCTTTTAATAATATTTTTAGTTTGGTCTCTCAAGTAGAGAAGACATGAATACGAGTTGGGAGACAGCATGGTTTAAAACCAATTTTTTGGTAGGGTAGGACCATCAAGATGAAATAATGACAGAGACATTACTAACAGTTGTTTTTGATTTTTTGCTACTTTTCTTTGTAGTTAAATTTTCCTCTGTGGACTAGTGAGATGGGTCAGTGGTAAAGGCAGAAGGAATTGTCTTCTGACTTCCATACACACCACAGTGCTCCTAAATACATCCCACACTCAAACCCACACACAAATGCAAATTCAAAATTTCTCTGCAAAAGATATGTCCTTATAATTTGTTACCTCTTCCTCCATGACATAGGTGAGCAGTTTCCAGTCCCACTCCACTGTCTTGGCATTGGCTGGATGCAGCCTGAAAGTCAAGTGACATCAATTAGGATTCTGGAGACTTTAAGTGACAGAAAGGATATAGAAGGTAATGGGGCAGAAAGCCTCTTATCATAAGCAACCTGGCCTCCCCTCCAGGACCACAGCATGTTGGCAAGGCCAGCTCATTGCCAGAGTTTTACCTACCAGGACTGCATGAAGCATGTGATTCGTTGAGCTAATTACAATACTCTACTCTTTAATTCACATCTCAAAAATGGACTCATGTCATGTTAACACAATTATAATACAACTCAGTTTGTATAATTACTGAAGTTGATTTTCTAACCCAAAATACTATAAAAATCTGAAGATAAAGACTATAGAACCAAAGCAGGGTTAAAAACTGGGTCCCAGAAGCCATTTATGAAAACAATATCAAATAACATTCCCGGGTTTCCAGTGAAAATAAGTCATTACACCCTTTTACTAGCAATTGAAGCCAGTTTTGATTGTGTTTCCAGCCCCTTGCAATTAACATTAAGTAAGCTCCCAGGTCAGCTGAATAAAAGCTTAGACAGGGAAGCTGTGCCCTGAGTCTGGGTTCCCTAGAAGACTTGGCCAACCAGCTGTAATGATTCATACTGTTGAATTTTCATGAGAAGCATGTAGGCCTCCTTGAGGACATCCACAGTCTCAGAACCACTGAGCAGGATTTTCTGGATGATGTGAGCCACAATTTCTCTGGGTGGGTAATGTTGGGGTGAAACAAAGTCCATTAAAAACTGCACAGTCCCCAAAGGGAAGTTTTCTTCAATAGTGTTTGTCACCATTCTTAGTCTTCGATGAGGGATGGGTTCTAATTTCTGACCCTTGCTCTGTAGAGACAAAGAGATAGATAGGCATCAGGACAGGTTCTACACTTCCTAAAAGCAAGAGGTTCTGCAATAGGTTGAAGACAGCAATGTTTTCTATGCATTTGAGATATTTTATTAAAGAGAAACAAGAAAGCTCTACTTAAAAAAAAACTTAATGATGTGGGGAAATTAAAAGACAGAAATTCTAAATTCTACACAGGACATGACTTCATCCATATTCAAATGTAACAGAAAGGAAAAATACCAAAGAGCCAAGAGCAGGGCTTCGAGTGCCTGATCTTCCTGCCTCCACCTTCTACATGCTAGCATTWTAGGCCAAGAGACTTAGGGTAGGGACAAAGGTACATTAGACACGTTAATACAGATAAGAAAGCTTTAGCATGTGGTCTTGCTGTTARAATGAGTAGCACTTTCTTTCCCCTCCCTCCCTTTCCCTTTCCTTTTGGAGATGGTATCACATGGCCCAGGCTGAGATGGAGTGTACTATGTTTGTAGTGGGGCTGGGAGTTTATGGGAGTCAGTTCTCTACTTCCTTCAGGTAGGTGCAACCATGATTACAAGTTGTCAGGYTTGGCAGCAAGTGCCTTTACYTGCTGAGTTACTTGGCTGGCCCGGAACCACTTTAAACATATTTAAAGGCTGGGGTGAGRGTCTGGATAACAGAAAGTTTTCATGCTGTGAGACTGTAACATTTTTGTCCATATRTAGTTAATTAAGTTCTCAGAGGTCAATGAAGACAAATGGGAAATGGTAACCTCATTGAAGTTCTGAAACTAAATTTCTACTCCTAAATTCTAAGGAGTGATTTGAGGCATTAAAATGACAAGAATCTTCTCTCTGTGATATGGGAATGTATGGAGCTCAGGAAGAGGAGGATAAAGGAATGGAAGATGAATTTGATGAAGGCCAATGACAAATCAGACWCAAAATGCACTTCACACACATCAACTCATTTAGTGCCTTGAGTTGTGTTTTTACCTTGGCTTTCCAGATAGGGAGGCCAAGGCTCACRAAGAAAAGTGACTTGCACACTACTGGGTTTTAAGTGTGGGCTGCAATTTGAACACAGATCCAGTTCCCCCCTCAAGTTTATCAAGTTTTTTTTGTTGTTGTTGTTTTGGTTTTGTTTTGTTTTGTTTTGTTTTGTTTTTGAGACAGGGTTTCTCTGTGTAGCCCTGGCTGTCCTGGAACTCACTCTGTAGACCAGGCTGGCCTCGAACTCAGAAATCCACCTGCCTCTGCCTCCCAAGTGCTGGGAGTACAGGCATGCGCCACCACCGCCCGGCCTTCAAGTTTTTTTTTTTTTTTTTAACTTAAAATAATGTTTATCTTTGGCACATTCTCTAATGCATGGACTCTAATCATGGTAACGTTATCAAAGACATAGTTACCAAGGCAGGGTGAGTATGTTAGCTTACCTCTCGTGTATCTTTATCTGGTATTAATGTCTGGAAGAAGAGATGATGTACTGGAGGCCKTAAGAAGTATTTCAGTCTATGCAGGCAAGGTCTATTGTATACCCCAACTTGTGGTATTTGTCCTTGTATCTGGGCAGACCCAGGGTTTGTAAGCTGTGGCAGTGGTCTCTCTTTTCTGGCTGAGCTATCTGTGATAGTGAGCCAAGGAACCTTTTCTAATTTAAATTCAGACTGTCGAGATAGTGGGTTAGCAGAGCAACTTGGGGAGGATGGAGCTGATATATCCATAGGAGTATCGCGATTCTGCACATCATTCGGGGAAGACTGCAGCCTATCTCTTGCTAAGTCCAATAATGCTTGTGGTGAGTGTGACACATCTCCTGATAAGTTTGGTGTATCTCCAAGTGACTCTGACATATTGCTTGGTGACTGCAATGGTTTGCTAGGTGACTGTGGCACACCTCTTGGTGAATGTATCACATCTCCTGATGATGGTGGCACACCTCCTGGTGACTGTATCGTATCTCCTGCTGACTGTGGCACACCTCCTGCTGACTGTATTGAATCTCCTGATGCCAGTGACACACCTCCTGGTGACTGTATCACATCTCCAGATGATGGTGGCACACCTCCTGGTGACTGCATCTTATCTCTTGATGACCGTGGCACACCTGATGATGACTGTATCACGTCTCCTGATGATGGTGGCACACCTCCTGGTAAATGTATTGCATCCTCTGATGCCAGTGACATACCTCCTGGTGACTGTATCATATTTCCAGATAATGGTGGCACACCTCCTGGTGACTGCATCTTATCTCTTGATGACTGTGGCACACCTCCTTGTGACTGTATTGCATCTCCTGATGCCGACAGCACATGTCCTGGTGACTGCATCCTATCTCCTGATGCTGGTGACACACCTCCTGGTGATTGTATTGCATCTCCTGATGCTGATGGCACATGTCCTGGTGACCTCATCCTATCTCTTGATGACCGTGGCACACTTCCTGGTGACTGTATTGCATCTCCTGATGCCGGTGACATACCTCCTGGTGACTGTATCATATCTCCTGATGATGGTAGCACATGTCCTGGTGACTGCATCCTATCTCTTGATGACCGTGGCACACCTGATGATGACTGTATCACACCTCCTGGTGACTGCATCCTATCTCTTGATGACTGTGGTATACTTCTTAGTGACTGTGTCATACCTGGTGACTGCATCACACCTCTTGGTGACTGCGTCACACCTCCTGATGGCTGCATCACACTTCTTAGTGATTGTGTCACACCTCCTGGTGACTGCATCATACATCCTGATGACTGCATCACACCTGCTGGTGACTGCATCACACCTCCTGGTGACTGCATCACACCCCCTGGTGACTGCATAATACATCCTGGTGACTGCATCACACCCCCTGGTGACTGCATCACACTTCTTAGTGACTGTGTCACACCCCCTGGTGACTGCATCACACTTCTTAGTGACTGTGTCACACTTCCTCTTGACTGCATCATACATCCTGATGACTGCGCCACACCTCCTGATGACCGAATCACACCTGCCGGTGACTGAATCACATCTCTTGATGACTGTGTCACATATCCTGGTAACTGCATCACTTCTGGTGACTGTGGCACATCTCCCAGCAACGGTGGCACATCTTGCAGTGACTGGAGCACGTCTTGTAGTGACAGCGGGATGTCTTGCAGTGACCATGGCATTTCTTGCAGTTGTGTCACATCTTGTGGATATGACACATTTTGAGGTCGGCCTGGAACATCTTGAGGTAGGCCCAGAGTATCTCGGGATGGGTATAAGGTGTGCCGAGGATGCCATGATAAGCCTTGAGGTGTGCTTGGCATATTCTGCTGAGGGCATGGTACATTTTGGGTAGAGCATGGCACTTCTTGAGGTGGTTGAGGCAAAGCTTGGAGTTGGCACTGCACAGTTTGTGATGGGCATGACAAGGCTTGTGATGGACATGACAAGGTTTGTGATGGACATGACAAAGCTTGTGGTGGGCATGACAGGGCTTGTGGTGGGCATGAAGAAGCTCGTGGTGGACATGGTGAAGCTCTTTGTGGGCATGATAAGGCCTGCAGTGGGCATAGCAAGCCTTGTGATTGACAAGGCACATCTTGCTGTGGACATGGCAAAGAGGCCCTCTGATTGCTTGTGGAGGAGAAGGAGTTAACATCTGAAGAAAGCTGTAGGCTTGTCAAGAGGCTGAGGTCACCTTTATATGTGATTGAGCTACAGTTTGGTTCTGGTGGATAAACAGAGTCCTGACTGATGGATGTAGGGCGTCGAGAACCTTCAAACAGGTTTTCCTCCAACAAATCCAAATCTACAGGATCATTGTTAATGATTCTCTGTGCTTCAGGCTGAGAGCCTCTATCTCCATGGGCCTCCATCACCTCTTTGCCGGAGAGACTGGGACATGTCTGAAGACTGGGTGGCTCCTTCTGAGAAGAAGCTACAGGTTCTAAAGTCAAATCAAGAGTGGCAATAGGCCTATTTTCTTCCTCATTTCTTGTCAGATCAATCACACAGAGTCCATTTCGGTCTTTTGCCCTTGTTCGGGTTTCTCTCGTTAAGTCAATGAAGTCCTGTTAAAGATTGTGAGAAGAGAGGAAGAGTGAGAGGAGAGCCTAGTAACTTGATTTGAGAAATCTAAAGTTTTAGCTTTTAACAATGAACATCACTTTACTTTTTCATTTCATTGATCTTTCTACATATGTTTGCAGGGCTAGTGATTGAATCCAGGGACTCGTGTACACTGGGTAAATGCTCTCTACACCTGAGCTATATCTCCAACTTTCTATGCATCATAAGTATTAGTTTATTTTCTTTAGTTAACATTTTGCTAGTGTTAAAGCTGTCAACTTCTATAGATTCATAAATCATTCAAATGCTAAAAGTTGGAATGCACTGGAATATCCCCCCCCCCTCCAATTCAAGAAAGACAGGTGAGTAGTAGAGAAAACTCCACCCTTGACAAACAAAGCAACCTTTGCTTGGAAAAGCAAACTTCCAGGATAATTTGCAACAGAAGCTAAGCAAGACTGTAAATTAATATGAGGACCCAGATACTAAGAACACTCTTGAGTGTTTGTCACTGAACTTGGGAGTCCCAAAGGTTCATGGTTTCATTAGAGAAGGCTCTCAAGCACAGACATRTGAATAGAAACAGATTTACTAAGAAAATATTCAAAATTACACTTTTAAAAGGGAAAGAAAATAGGCAACTTAGCTGGATAGTTCACTTTTTAAGGGCTGGAGAAAAATTTTCCATTAGACTTATTCATATTCATGTGTAAATTTTTCTGGATATTGGGAGGGCAGTTTTAGGCCTCAGAGGAAAGGTTTGGCTAAACACAGGATGTTTAGAATCAAACTATTGATCTGAAAGGCAGCACTGTGAAAATACAGCTATATTGGAATGCTAAAGAAGCTGATGGGGCTTCTGGGTCTTGGAATCTCCTGTAGAACATAACTAACTTCTATTACAGAATACAACCAACTATAAGAGTAGGATTTTGTGCAGTCTGGATCTGGAAGAACCCATAACCATCAGGTTAAACTTACATCCAATGGGCTGGAGAGATGGCTCAGTAGCTAAGAGCATTGGTTAGTCTTCCAGAGGACTGGGTTAGACTCCCAGCATCCACAGGGTACCTTACAAGCTTCTGTAATTCCAATATAAGGGAACTCAATGCCATTTTCTGGTCTCCATAGGCATAAGAGACATATCTGGTACAGTACAGGCAAAACACAGCCATACTTATAAAATAAATTTACATCCCATCATCTTGTCTCTCCGATTACACACGTCACTTTTCTATGACTTCTTAAATTTCACAATGATACTGCAGGATAGCATTGCCATCTCCACTATATACATGCAAAATCAAATTTGAGGGACCTGGTCATTGACCTAAGGACTATACAGCTAAGTAGTAGTGGCAGACATTCAAATCCACTCTGTCTGCCTTTCCTATTAAGGGCCTAGGGATGTGTAACTTTTTCCAGTATGTAATCAGCTTTATCGTCTTTGTTTTTTTTTTTTGGAAACAGGTTCTCACTTTGAAGCTCTGGCTAGTCTGGGACTCTATGCATACCAGGCTGTGTTATTTTTAAGAAAATCTCATTTGATTTTTCCAATGAAGACTCAGGAGTCAGATGCTGGGGTGAAGGCCTGCTAGCTCAGAGAGGCAGAGAAAGCACCAGATGACCTTCTACAGCTGACATCCCGAAAGAAAGTTCTCCTCTTTCATGCCCAGTCAAAAATCCTCAAACTGAATGTCCCTCCCTTCTACTTCCTGTGCATCTCTATATATCCTCCTGACTTCCTCTTACTGTTTTTAATCCCCATGTTCACTCTCTGTCAACTGGTTGGCTGTTCCACCTTTCAACCTATTTACTCTTGTTTACAATAAACAGAAAGCTCTTGGATTAAAGATGTGAGCTAGGGTTGAGCCACACCACAACTAGAAAAACTTTTTTCTAGTTAATAACCCAATCTTGGGGGGGCGGGGAAGAGTTCACAGTGTGTGTGATCAGCAACAGTGTACTCACATACATAAAATAAATAAAGCTTAAAAAAAATTTGCCTTATTGTAGGCCTGCAAACAAAACAAAAACTTTGATCACTTAAAAAAAAAACAAAACAAAAACCCCTACATTTTCCCCATTTTGTCTAAATAAAAAGGAAAGATTTTAATTCTAACAAAGTAAAACTATTTACAATGATGAAGACAGTTCTGCCAAGCTTTCCACAATGTCCAGCTTGCTATTATATTTGGCAGGCCTAGGATTAAGTAATTTGAGTTCAAAGTTCTGTAAAATGTTCCTGTCAGTCTCCTATGAACTCAGCAGTTTCAATGTCCTGAGCAGGTTGTAGTCCCAACTTGATCTGGGATTGGTGTTTGTCACCTTAGTGCCAATCCTGGCTAWGTAGAATRTAACAATCAACTTAAAGGTGTCCACTGTTTGCGCTGGACCTTGCGGCAGAAGTGGCATGGGGCAATTTTGTCCAGTGGTTGATGTTACCACAGTGCAGATAGATTTGCTGATGCAGGGCCCCATCATCTTCACAGAGACCTCAAAGATTACTGTTATTGGATGGTAGAAAACTTAAAACATTTTAAATGCCATATTCAGCAGATCTCTGAAAGATATATTAAATACATCTGAAGTACACAAACTTGGATCCTCGTTAGCTGCTTCAGACTCAAACCTGGAAACAGTACAGGAAGGTAGGTGAAGCTTATTCCTAGAAATAGTATTCTGTATGTCTACTAGTAGCACRACAGGAAGTTCAATATATACAKAATAATCTTATATATTTTGAAGTAATATTTATACCTTAAGAAAAGTTTTAGAGAGTCAAATATAAACCATTATGAGATTAGTGGTAATAGAACAGCCCCTTATTTTTTGTTTTCCTCCGTCCGATACCAGGTGACTCTTCRGAGACAGAGATTTGGGATTTCCCTTTACCAAGCATATGTGGATTTAGAGAAGGAGAGAGCTATGCTCCACCGCCAAAGCCAGCTTTAGCTCTTAACTGAATTGGGACCACATAAGGAGCGCTTGCCACTAAGTCTGCAGAGAGCAGCAGAGGTGAGCTGGCGGTGGGCAGTGCCACTCGGCCCATCTTCTTTTCTTGAAGATCAGTTCTCTTTCTTCAGATGTTTCACTTGTCCAGTAGTCTCTAGATTCCCTAGTTGGATGTTTTTATTCTCTTGGAAAGATAAAAGCAAACTCTGCCYCAATATTAACTCTAGGGTTTGGGGGGGAGGCTATTCTTTTTTTTTCTTTTTTCTTTTCTTTTCTTTTTTTTGCATGTTATATTTTTCCTAGGGCAAAATGTATATTTTGCAACAGTAAAAAAATTCTTTTGAATTTAAATCACTGTAATTCTCGTATGTGCCTGCTTCTTCTGCCTCCCAGGTGTTGGGATTAGCGGATTAAAGCCAGCCACTACCTGGCTATGGATCGCTTATAATAGTTATTCTCATAGAGTTGTCCCGGTTTAATTTGGTTCCTTATTTCTCCTTATTTTTTAGTGTTAGGGGTAAACATTCAAGGTTTTCAAATGTGTAATTTATCATTCTTGCTGATTTATTCTGAATTTGTTCCCTGGCAAATTTTAATAGTCTTAAACATGCCAATTTTTTCCACTATTTCATTATTTTCTGACGTTTTTGTTTGTATTGCCTGCATGAATTATATAGTATTTGATGTCTTTGCTAAGTTTTTCTATGTTTTTTTCATTTCCATTCATGCCTCCTATGACCAGATATTTTTGCTATTTATCTGACAGTTAGTGGTCTTCCATTTGGATGATCATATAGCTAAACCATTACGCATGCACCACGAATTGGAGAAAACAG